>CAEFZX010002094.1:0-14569 GCA_903066825.1 Alfaro cultratus | reverse complement strand
ATTTTTGTGTTTATTTGATTCCTATTCAAGACACTTTGATAAGAATTACTATATAGAGTATCATTGGTTTACATTTTGCTTGATGATGTGCCCCGTGATTCTTTCAATGAAAACAATGTACCTTCGCTCAAAAAAGGTTGAAAAACACTGCTCTAGACTTGATAAAGTGTAAACAGGAGGAATGGACCAGAACTCCAGCAAAGTATTATGAGGAGCCCAAGTCAAACCGTTCACAGGTAATGCTAGTAAATACTGAGGAAATGCATGGAAGCTTATGATTTCGAAGAATTTAATAAATATTTTTCTCATTATTGTGACCTTTAGCTAAAAGAAATAACTGTAGTAATCCTAACTGAGACAGTTTGGTCTGATGTAACTTCAGAGAGTCAGAAAAAAAGGTGTATGTCGTTTATTAAGTACATGTAAGCTTCTGGTTTCGACTGTATATCCAAAATAAGTGTGCTGTATGCAGTTTGAATAAATACTACCAACAAGTGGTTGGTAGTAGCTCTTAAATCTCGAACATTTTAACTGCAGAAACAAGAAGCCACCTTGGCAAATTGCACAGGTAAAGATAGAAATGCAGGAATCAGGCACAATGTTTGTGAGAGCTCCTCTATTATGACCATAATTTCCCCTAAAACATGTCAGACGTAAAGACAAGAACAATAACCAAACTGTATCATCTTAGCTCTTGTGAACGCCGAGAACATAAGGATATTTTGGGGCACAGAGGTCCAAATCTGAACACCGGTCCTCTCTCTATCTCAGCTACAAAGTATGACAAGTGAATGGAGACAAACTTGGACCGGTGTGGACACGACATGGCGAAGGCGCTGCCAGCTGACAGGAGGCTGCTCACCGGAGCCAGCTGTGACAGGAGACGGCCGGGTGGGTGTCACCAGGTACCCCTGCCCTGTCTCCGCCGCGTCTCGGATAGTCTCGCCTGGCTGATCAGGGACGACAGGGACGCTGCTCCCAACCTTCAGTCAGCTGTCACGCGAGGTCACGGCGAAAGGCGGTGCGTGCGAGTCACACATGATGCAGTACAGGCCCAGACACACGCCGAGACACTCCGAGTTTGGCTTTCACAGCAGCTCACCGGTTCGGTTCCAGCTCCGGGAAGGCGAAGAGAACAGGCGTGGGCCGACAGGAAACGATGTGGTGCTGAATTTAATTTCAGAGTTGCTTCTATTATGTCGGTGGTCACGGGTTACCGGGTTACCGGGTTAACGCCGCGGAGAGAAACTGGGAGAATAAAAACACAACAACTTGGATTAGAGGGGGGGGGGAACGATGGAGTTCAGAGGGTCGTATATCATTAAGCAATTGAGAAAGTTAATTAGGCAGCTCTTATAATTATTGCCATGGCAACCTGAGCGCACTCATGCAGATTTGATTAACGAGGTGCCATTTAATAGTACTGGCTACACAGCAGGGTCTGGAAAGAACTCGAGAGACCCCTAAAGGTAGAACATGTGTAATGTTTCCTTCATTACACGTGCACGAATACACCCCCACACCCACACCCACACAGCATGAATGGAAAAGATCCCAGCCTCCGTAGTTGACTTGTAACTAGAGGAATCAGTTCAAAAGCAGCTGAACTCTGTTCATTGTAGAAATAAAATGATTTCCAAACAGATAAGCAGCTTGATTTCACTGCACACAGACTCGTAGTGGCACATTGCGTGCGCGCGTGTTGAGGGAGTCATGGAAGGAAAGTTTATAGATTCCAGTTCACATGTTGCCCCCTGGTGGATAAACAACAATACTTGCAACACATGCAATTCCTCTGCATTGAGTTTGAGATGCAGCTTCATCAGGCAGAGGACACAAACTGTGCTCAATGTGCTGCAGGACAGCTTCACATACACCACCCATCATGGCCATGGTCCAAAATGGCTCCATAGCTCCGTCTCCTCCAGATTGGACTACAGCAATACACTTCTCATAGCAAGAGCCTGCAGAGGCTCCAAAACTCTGCAGCTCAGATCCTGATCAGAGTGAGCAAACATGACCACATCACTTCCATCCTCCACTGTCTCCACTGGCTTACCATTTCCACCAGGACTGAATTCAAGATTTCCCTCCTCAATGCGTCTACAGAAATGTCCCCAATTATCTCAAAGAACAGCTTAACCCACAAAGCATAACTCGTTCACTCACCCACTCAAGCCTTCTCCAAACTGAGGACCATGGGGCACAGGGTCTTCTTCGCTGTCGCTCCACGGCTATGGAATGCCCTACCTGGCACTCTGGGGGAACCACAATCCACTGACTGTTTTTAAGAAGGCCTCAAGACATTTCTTTTTCCAACATTTTTGGTAAATTTTCTTAGATATTGGTTTTAAACTCTTTTATTTATGCATCTGTTTGTTTAATCATTTTTATCCATTGCAATTGCTTGTTTTGTTCCTGTTTCCTGCCCTTTGAGATCTAAAGATATAAAGGACATTATAAATAAAATCTATTATTAATTCTGGATCTTTAATGCTACATTTGAATTGCATTTTGTCACAGGTTGTAATGATGATGCATTAATCTCAGAAACATAATTTTGGTACACCAGTTTAAACATACTGTGGGATACACACACACAAATATATACGTACATCCCCACTAATATTTGGATATAAATCGGACGAAAACTCTTATCCGTTTTATTTGCATCACCAGGATTCTGGCATAATTCTGTCTGAACTCAGTTTATTTAAACAAGCAAGAACAAAAACTTTCAGCAAAGTTTTGGTTTAGGCAAAGTCATTACAGCCTGGCATTCAGTGTCAGGCTGTTTTCACACCTGATAGTCCAGTAGACTTGGGTCAGGGGAGAGGGGAAGACATGCAGCAAATGTCGCCGGGGCCAGGAATCGAACTCGCGTCGAGGACTAAGGCCTCCATACGCGGGTTGTGCTAAACCCCTACGCCACCACAGCACGCCCCTGAAAGCCCACAGTTAATATGATCAATATAAATGGCCATGTTGGGTGTATGCAAACATTTGAACACACCAAATGGCAGCCAGTTGAAAATCTAGCAGTGAGATGCTGCAGATAAGCTGAGATCTTTCAAACACTGGAGCTGTCACAAACCAGGACAGGAAGTAGATCTTCACAGGACAGTTTCATCAACATGGGGGAGAAAAAAAAAACACATTTAGCATGTGCTATCACAACCAGTTTGCTTAGAAATAAAATAAAGTTTATTAATTAACACTCTTAAGGGCTTTTCGTGGCATAGACAGCAGCATTGTCAGCATTCAGACTAGAGTGGAAACATAAAAGGAAGGTAAACTCAGCAGGAGATTTCTCCAGGGACTGACTAAACCTCCTCCTCGTCGTTTCACACACAGCCAACAGAGAGCTATAGATTATACTTTAATAGACAAAAATCAAGCACAGATGAATACTAACAACAGTCAAATCCATTTTGGTCTTGTCACTCTGTGTTTCTTGGATATTTGATGATGGCGCCGGCTGTGAGAGAAGAACGGGTTTAAAAATAGAAAATAGTAAAAAGAGACATTGATTCCACTGGCACGATTCTCTTTCTCTTTGTTAGTTCTTTTGAAGTCAGTCTTCACCTGCAGTTCACAGCCCTGTCAGTGTCTATTACAGGTAGAGTCACTGTTCCACTCTACAGTCGAAACAATTTCCTCCGATTTTATCAGACAATTCCACAATGGAGCAAAAATAGTTCCAACAAAGAAGAAGATGGTCAAGACACAAAGGGGTGTCTCAGGTAAAGACTCATGGTTAAATGAGGCAGAAAGAAAATATTAAAGCAGGTAGATCCTGATTGCTCCTTTATTAAGTTGCTCAATCAACAAAGTTGACATTTCAGGATGTAGTTCATTCACTAGGAGTCTCATAGCACCGCTGAGCTGCAGTGTCGGCACATTTGTGGCCAAACAAGTCGGAGGATACGTTGATCCTGACAGCTCTAACAAGGTGCTCTCCATTTGATTTGATGTTAAATAATTGATTAGTCAAAATAAAAATAAAAAAGGTGAGTTCAGATGGGAATACATAATACAAGAAGAAAAAAAAAACACTTCATTCGAGAAGTCATTTACAAGAAAACCTATTGCGATTCAGTTTAACAAAATAAATAAATCAAGCTTTGTCCCACATGTGGTCCAGCACTAGTTTTTATGTTTATTTTTCCAGAGGCAGTTGAAGTTATGCTGCCTTGAAATGATGCTCATCAATGGTGCAAAAGATGTGACCTTCACTTGCAAGGAAAGCCAAGGAAGATCTGAACAAGAAACGAGATGACCAGCATCAGGTAAAACCCCCAGTTAGGACATATAGTTCTGGATTTAGCAGATTTCAGTGATAAGACCAAAAAAAATAGTAATAACAGTAACAGTCTGCATAGCTGTTAGCATGTAAAAAAGAAAGAAACACACTTGCCGTTTCATAATCACATCTGATTTAAACATCCCAAGAAATCATACTAAAATGCCCTGACTTTGCTACTTTTGTTGAGGTCCCTGTCTCTGCTTGGCCCGTGTCTCTCATAAGAGAGGAAGTCTAACCTAATTGGTTATTTGCTCCAGAAAGTGACTGGAATATCAGAGATGGTGTTACCAAGAATTTGGGTGCAGATATGCTGCAGATAAAATTTGCCTGCAGCCACATGAAAGACTTTTCCCACTCCAGTAAAAAAAACTAAAACAAATTTAAAAAAGTCATGGCAATCTCTTGTCATTGACATGCTGGCAGAGTAAAAGTTCTCCCCACATCAAATTCTGCTGTGGTGTCCAGATTTTTCCAAACTATCCATCTGTTTAAGGCAAGATACAATCATTTCCTACAATTTTAGTCATTTGGAACATTGAATGTCTAAAATGGCCATTAATGTCAAAATACAGTAATGATGACGTTAGAAAAATAATGTTTTAGAGAAAAGGAGTTGGGAGTGTAGTTTGCAGTTACCTAATGTCTCGCATGCTAATGCAGTCCAGGTTTCTTGTCAGGTCGTGGAAACTGATGCCATCATTATGGACAGAGAACACTTGGATTTGATGCAACACCTGAGATAGAGAGACAGAGCTGACAAACCTGAATGATAGTTTTGCTTTTTTTCAGTGTATAAGATGGTCACTGACACCCAGATTCAATGCAGTGATGTGCAACTTGCTGGATCATTAGCCAAAACAACAAAGCGTGGCCGATTTAATGTCTTGCTCAGCTAAATGCACAAATTACCACCTGCCTGGAAGCACCAGCAGCTCAGTTACCAGACACCAAGTAAGTCACCATTTTCTGTAAACCAATTGGTCAAACTTGCTGCAAACCAGAGTTCACTATTTTGGTCCACCTCAGATTTTAGTTACTCATTCACACCTCCACAAATGAATCAGACTTTCTAAGCAAACGAGCTAGAATTCGATTAAGTGGACTAAATAGGGCTGTTGTGAATGCACCCATAACCTTGTCTTTTCAAACAGCATAAGAAAAGTACATTTGACCTGACTCAGTATGTCAACTACTCAATGTAAAAAAAAAAAAAGAAAAAAAACTTAATGTCAAAATGTAACACACAGTACATCATAAACAGAAACTGATCAGGATGAACTTGCTCTTTGTAGTCACTGACCTGGCCCTGGACTGTAGACAAACCATTTGGTAAAACCCCTCGAGGATGAGTCCCACTGCTACAGTCAGGTTGCGGCGCCACAGTGAGGTTCATGTTCACATCAAAGATCTAATGGAAACACCGAGGTTACAGGTATTGGCCTGGTTCGAGTGAAACCATGATAGATGCCATCAACAGTGGACATCTGAGTGTCAGTCTCACCAAACAAAGAACTTCCTCAAGGGGTTTGTGAGGCCAACCTGTATGTTCAGTCTAAATTTTATGAAATGGCTTCTATTAGTCTTTTTTTATTATTATAGGTAGCAAACAAGCATGTTAGAACTCACTGTCAAAGTAACCTCTGGTTGCATTGCCAAGTGCAACAGTATCTCCAACAATCTCCAGGTGTTTAAAAACAAACACCTGGAAAATCAATGTGCACAGAGCAACAATAGACAAAAGTATTAAATTGTACATTTTCAAACTTCCTGCCATAGCTAGCTGTGCTGCAGTGCAGTCCTACCTGGTTCAAATTCAGGACATGGAGAGCTGGTTTTCGGCTGACATTTTTATTTCCATCCTCTTTAAACTTTATTAAGACATGCAATGTTATTTTGCTGCTGGAATTAAACTGCTATGTCCTTCACTAAGGGGCAGCCATCATAGCTCCTTATTTCCCCAGCTGCTGTACATGATTACAATTTTTCTAACATCTATGCTAAAGTATGTCTGAATCACTTTGGGGAGTCTCAATAACCCTTACATTCTTTAAAGAAATGTAGCATTTCTTTAATTATGCAATTTAGGTTCCTATGTGGCAAAGTTGATGTTCCCAAAGAAGCAGAAATGCATAAGAGTATACCTTTCTGAAAACCTGCATATGAGCTTGTACCACCTCCAACATGTGGGAGCTGATCTCATTCAGGTCCTTTATACGTCGGACATTCATTGCCAGTAGGGACCTCTGTCCCTGTTGAATCAGGAGAAGAAATGGCAGTGTGATATTTATTTTCCTAGTGATTACAGCCTGTTTCTCCAGAATGTTTGCTTACATTGTAGCTGCGCAGGCTTCCAATCACCTTCACATACATTCCAGGAGAAACTACAGTCACCAGTGCAGAATCCTGTAAAGATTAGAGTTTAGATCCAAACTTTCATCACCAATCTTTTATTGCCATGCCCATCTTACTTCTTCCCAAATGTTTTTTAACACCACTGACCTCCATGTTAACCCACAGCTTCACATTTAGGGGTGGACCGGTCATGTCGTCCACGGCGTACTGGACGTTGGTCACAAACGGAGCAAATCCTCTGATGACTCCAACAACAGAAACCTGAGATAGGAAGTAGTACTTGCCTTAGGCTAAGTACTACTTAGCCTAAGGCTAAGTAGTACTTAGCCTAAGAATTATTGGAAATGTACCAAAGCTGTGATGAAAAGCGACAAAGAATTATAGAAATGTTTCTTAAGATGTCAAGATGCTGTTGAGAACAAATGAAAAGCTTAACATTGAAATTTGCCCTTGTCATATCTAATAGCACATTAAGTCTCATATTCAATATCTCAGGAACATGTCTAAGATTAGAGCCTTTATGCTTGGAGTGACCCAGAAGGAAAGGGATGAATGCCAAATGTGGTCATGGATAGTCAGACCGCCATAAAAATGGCCATAAAAATGCAGCAGTAAAAATCACTCCTTGAAGACTTAACTTAAATAAGTGATGGTTAAACAACATAAAATATGGAAAGCTGTCTGTAACCTATAAAAGACACTGGGACTATACTGTTTTGAGGGAAACTCTAATTAGCTTTGCTTTCCCTCAGATTATGTGTGCTGGTCTGTAATGCAAATCTTATTCATTTATGGGTGTTTTCAAAGCTGATAGTCTGCTAGACTCGTTAATTGAGGAGTAAAATTGCAGCATTTGCTAGACTTTCAGCTGGTGTAGTTCGCTTTCACACTGCACTGCGTCAAACGAACCAAACCCTTTGGAAAACCTGTGGTGGCTCTACAACTAGAACCACTGAAAAAAGCTCTGAAGAAGACACAGAGCATAAAATTCCCACTTCTCAAAATGTGGACTAAAACATGGAGTTGTTATGGATTCTGTCATTTCCTCTCCCTTTTATCCTCGCCTGTCTGCTTACACACACATACTGCTGCTTACATAACCATGTTTATGTATGACTGCCGCCAGTCATATGTAAACAGACTGAAACTGATTAGACTACCCTTTAGGGAGGGTACAGATTGCAGAGAATAAAAAGCTAAATTCGAGCTACAGTCTTTGCCTCACTTGGTTTCATCCATAAGGTGCTCAGTGTGACCCAGCACTGGACGGTGAATGTAACTCAGCACTGGACGGTGAATGTAACTCTGTATCTGTTCCATAGTATGACAGGTATGGCTTGTAACATTTGATCATTTTTTGGCATTAAAGCCTGTGTTTATATATAACCAAATCTCATTATTTCTGAAGGTAATTTACACTGAGGAGTTCTGGTCGGGTCCTGAAACTGGTTAACGGACCTGGTGGGGAACAGAGACAAAACGAATGAACTCCAACAGAGTGGAATCAAATTTTTTGTGGCTGTATGATTTCTCTATGGCAAAAGACCATAAGCCATTTCTCCCGCTAGCGTTAGACAATCCGTTTGTTTTGGTTGTATTTACCCAGAAGGCCTTGCACTCTAATCCGGCTGCTGGAAGCTGTTGGGGGTGGTCTGCTGTCCGCTTGGCATTCACATAATCAATCGTACCGCACCCAAGTTCACTCCAACTGAACCGAGACCGTTTGTAGGCGGAAGTAATCTGCTGAATTTCCACATTAACTTTTTAAACTATGTTGAATAATTAATTGATATTAATTATTATAATTATAATATTAAATATAATTATAATATTAATTATTAATTGCTATTAATATCAATAATTATTGATATTACTGGACTGTTTGATCACTAGTTCAGCAATTAGAATGTTTGTATGATGGAATTGAAATACTTTTTTTTTTGTAAAGTGCCTCTAGACAGCATTTGGTGTGAATTTGCACTATATAAATAAAACTGAATTGAGCTTCAAAGTGAAGAACTATAAAAAAAAAGAGGTGAACATTTGCAAGTAGATGTTCACCTCCTCTGCCATGGGCTGCAGACATTATCCACAGTGTACCTTTGCAAAGAGGGATTTTAAAGGTGGCTAAATCCTGTGGTTAGTAACTGTCTGAAGCTCACTGTTCACAGTATGTGTTGAACAACAGCTTCTCTCTAAATCCCGACCTCTGAAAATAACCGGCTCACCTGTTTGAGCTCACAGTCAGAGATAGTGAAGCAGTCATTGCAGAGTTGAGGAGCAGTCAGCAGCTGAGAGACGGTGCAGGGGAAAATCTCAAGATGTGCTCTCTGTGACAGAGACAGTGAGGGAGCAGATTATGAACCCAAGAAATAATTTGCTTGTCTTGGCTATTAAAGCTCTTTCTACTTAAGCCAACAGACCTTTGATGATGTAGCTTTGTGGCTTAAGGTTTCCCCACTGGACTGACTGCACCCTGTCAGGGCGACGAGAGTTTCAACTTATGTGAGCGACGTTCAACAGATGATTTCAGACACGTGCCACTCACCTTGATTCCACATGCTAGAGGTCAAACAAAGTCATTAAGATGATCCGAACTGGCAGCAGCGGGCTTTCATCAGCGAAGGTTCGACACCAAACAGAAGAGCTCTGTGGGTTTCTTCAGCAGCTGAGCTGAGTTACACCAATCACCAGTGAGTCAGTACAGCTTTAAAGAGCCAGTCAGATTCACTAGCCATTATTCAGAATTCAGATTTTGAACATAGGTTATTGAATAGCTTATATGATCATTTGAATAAAAGTTTTATTACATTAAATAAATGAATATTTATAACAATATGTGTTAAAGGTCTGACTGTATTACTTAATAAAGTAAGTAAATTGGCGATTTTAATTAAAACTGGAATTAAATCTATGGGGAAACTGAGTCCAACCTGGGCTAATGTTGCTCTCATCAAAGAACGCCAATTATAAATGTATTCATTTTAACATGTCATTGTACTTACGTAACCACACAGAAATGGTACATAAGGAAACTAGCCCCTCACCCGTACTGTATACATTTTGCTTATCTGCTGCTGTAGGAACCTTATTTCACACTGGGGAAACAAAATGCTGCTCATGGCTGAACTGAACGTTTCTGGGGTTCCTTTAAGAACAGAAGCTGGACCTTAATGGCATCACCAGTAGACTGATCCTCGTTCTGAATTATCCATTCAAGCGCTGAGAAAAAATGTTCCCATATAAAAATTGTTCAATCTTGTGTGTGACATACAAACTGTAAGAATTAAAAATAAACAGGTTTTTTTCTATACAGCAGTCATCACATTAGGGGACGTTCCAGACTTGTTTTCAAAGTTAGACCATCAGACTTCCAAGTACAAACTGAACACATTTGCTTAATCCAGCAGGAAAATGTTTTATTATTATTATTATTATTATTATTATTATTGTTGTTGTTGTTGTTGTTGTTGTTGTTGTTGTTGTTGTTGTTGTTGTTGTTGTTGTTGTTGTTGTTGTTATTATTATTATTATTATTATTATTGGTTCCCTAAACAAACACTTAAAGCAGAGGCCGTTTTGCTTTAAAATCATTAGAACCAGTGTCACAGAACACCAACTTTTAAGGAGCAGGAGAGTGTAGAGCGGCCACCAGAGGGCGTAAGTGATCCACAGTAAGAGCAGATGCTCATGTTACTGTGTGATCAGTCTGGATGTCCTGAAGGGAGGTTCTAGTGCATTTGGACACAAGACGTGAAATTCAAAGTGAACACTACCAAATATATCACACAAATGACTAAGTTGGAACAGTAATGTAAACTATAGCCTTTTTTATTTTATAAAATATGCCATGGTTATGTTCCACAAGTCATCCAAAGGAATCAGAGAATACAAACAACGGCAGGCCTTCACCACTTAGGAAGAAAACTGCTATTGGTCAAACTTTCTCTTATGATGCCTCTGACACCTGGAATACAACTTCAAGTAATATACAGGAACTCCCATTTCATTTAGAAAACATCAAAATCAGGCTCCTGGAAAGCTAAACATATCAAATTGACCATATTTAAACATTTACTATTAGGTTTCATGGCCCATTATACACATTTCATTTGGTATTTGCTTTTTTTAAACTCCAAGTAAGATTAGAGATGGGCTGCACAGTGATGCAGTTGGTACCTCTTAATAAAGGCAAAGTCAAATTTTGTCTGCTTACATTTTTTCTTTCTTTACAATGATTTACTGACACCCAAGGTTCCAAGAACCTGTGAGAAAGTGAAAATGGTTTACAAGTTAGAAGTTAAACAAAACATCCTTTATCTATGTTTTATTCATAACTGCTAATCAGTTTTGATTAGCAGTTATTAGCATAACTAACTAATAGGTTAGTTACGTTTTAACTAATAACTAATCAGATTAGTTATGCTAGCACAACTAATCAGTTAAGCAATAATGTAATAAAGCAATTATAATGCAAAATAATTCTTTATTGCATTGTTTCTAATGCAATAAAGCATTCGCTTTGTTGTCACTGTTTTTGGACTCAATTTCTGGCTTTGAATTTCAATTCAGTTCAAAAATGCATTATGTATCTCAAAGAGAAATTAAATGTTGGGCAGGAAGGATTTCCTGTAGCGGTCAGTCTTGCAACAAATCTGAAGGGGCCTCTGACTGAAGACTGTTGTTGTATTATGATCTTGTTAATGTCACTGTGTTTTGGGGGCAACAGGGGCAACAGTGGTTTGCCCTCCAATCGGTGGATTACCGGTTTGATTCCCGCTCCACTCACCCTTGTTGTTTGTGTCCTTTCCCTGGTCAGAAGTGACTGTAACAATCATAATTGTGGTGTCTCTTTAAGACAGCCCAAGTTATCACCAGTGATGTCATAAGTCTGTGACACTGTGCCCCTGTCAAGCGCGTGGGATTTGTGGTCAGAGTTCAGTTTGGGGTTTTTTTTGTTTTGTTTTGTTTTAGCTTGTGAGATTCTAATCACTAACTCCCTGGTGTAAATAAATAAAAATAAAAATTACATTGTTGCCACGGTTATGCATCATAACAGAAGTTCGAAATTAAAAATAAAGTAAGAGCATCCATCGTTTTGGATGTTGTGCAGCTGTACAGCATCCAAAACGAAATAACAAATAAACAATATGACAGCAATTGGATAATATTATGCAGGTTATTGTATTCTATCTGTGAGTGACAGTTAGGTCTGGGGAGGAGGCTGATGGGAGGAAGATGATAAATAAAGCTAACTGCACTGACTAAAAGTAAAGCTGCAGAAAAAAAAAACTTTCGCACAACCATAACAATGAGTTGTTGAATTGCAATTGAGAACAAAATCATCTTTTGATTAAAATAAATTTTAACTAAATATCTAGAAATACATAAATTTGAATGCCACACAGCGTGCGCAACGAAAGTTTAAAATTAAACATAGAACTGCGAATGTGTTTTACTTTGAAAGGGACCGGAAGCCGTTCAAGCTGCTCACGCGGTGAGCTGTACTGTACCTCGCAGCTCAGCAGCTGCACGCTCTGACGTCCAGTATTTGACACAACCTCGTCGGCTTGACTGAGCGAGCGGAGCGTGTGCAGCTGTAATGGCTGCCAGAGGGAGTGAGGAAGACCACCAATGAACCCCCGAGAAGCGACTCTAAGGTGAGCCTCATAACCTGATATCATGCGGTCAAACCTCTTCTGTCCCCGCTGTACGTCCACCATTGTCTTGACTGCTGTGCGTACCTGGCAACCCGGCTTGCAGGTGTGTACGCTGCTTGATAGCACGCGCACGTACACAGGACAATAAACTGTCAACACCTTGTGTTTAGCATGGATAGCTCCTCTGTTCGCCACTGTTGGGTCAGTGTAAGGGGACATTAGCATGTTTTGGGTTTAAATGAGGCGACGCCAACGCAGAACCAGATTTGTGAACGAACTGGAGCAAGCTGGACTCTTTGTTAGCTGCTGTTAACATGATTAGCTCGCGTTAGCAGCCAGGGGCCAGGCCACATAGCTGTTAGCCCGGTAGCCAATCACCGAGGTGAGTGTCTCATTAGCCCGTTCACTTAGCTGTCTGTCATGGGAACAACTGCCTGCAGCACTCCATCATCTTCTGGTTCATTGTTGTTCATATCTATCAGCTAAAGGTGAGAATACACCCTCCTTGTTCTGTATTTTTTTAGTTAAGGAGGAAACACAGTTTGCTAACTTTTATGTTATGTTTCAAACTGAAATTTGTATTTTAAATTTTGGCACTTTTAATCTCTTTTACAGATTTAACAGTGCTAAGGAGTGGTGGAAATGTTGGTTATATCTGATAAAAATGTATTTTTTTAATTGCGAAACCAGTATTTTATGAATTAGTAATGAAACATTTATGTTGTATTAAAATAACATTGATGAGCAATCTCCCCCATCTCATATAAAAAGTATAACTAATACAGAAAGTGTAAATGATGACGTACAAAGCAGTAGCCTTGGATTAAAACGGGTGAGTTTTCCTTTGCATGTGTGACCTTTGATTAGGGACGTTAGAACCTGAAAGATTATTTTTATTCCCATGCATCAAAGCTTGTTTTGATTTGTTTTCTACGGTGGTCCAGAAAGGTCAATAAAATGCAAAAGTCATAAGAGCAAACAGCTAAAGTTCTTATGTTTTCTGGAAAAATTTGGAAATGAATCCATTGATTTTGAGTGTGACCAGCTGGCCAGACCTCAAAGAAAACTGGAAATCTGTCAGTCAGTAAAAACCTGATTTATGGCTCTGTAGGTTGCAGTGTTGGTTGGATTACATGCTGAAATGAGCTTGTTTTTTTTGTTTTATTTTTTTTACTCTGCTCAAGAACTGTCATTAATTCACTAATATTAGGTAAACATCATTGGCTGTAGCTTTCCTGTTTCAGGGTTCATCTTTTTCTGCACAGAAAATGATTAACCCTCTGCATGTCACTACCTTGAGACAACAGCTCAACCATCTACTTGTTGTGAACTCAGGCTGGAACGATCTTTCAACTGATTTGGTTTATTAAAATGATTGAGCTAATTTGATACTGTTAAACCACATAATTTTCTTCTGCATCCTCTACAGTGAACCAGGTTAGCTTAACATAACATAATAAACAGTAACATATAAGACAGATGTGTGTGTTGGCTTTGTCAGAGCCTACCATGATCAAAGTAAAAAAACACAGATGGAACAGTTTGGCTACAAACGTCCAAACTTTCTCATGAATTAACCTTGGAGTAAAATGAGTTATATGATAAGAATGCTTAGATATTCTTAGAAGGAACAATTACCTGGTGGACGTCAACATTTCCACCTTAGAAGGTCATCAGCTGTATTTTAGGACACAGTTAAAATATTTGGCTCGAACTGTTAGCAAATGGTTAGCTTTAGGTTATTTGTTCTTTATGTGTAAATCTGAAATCATTTTTTTCTGAGTCCCATTGAGACAGGATGTCTCATTTTAAACAGTAACCTGTTTAAACAGTGACCTGTGACGCTTTTCTTCCCTGTTTATTTTCCAGAATTCAATTTTTATCAATTCTAATCATATAGCCGTAAAACTGTGTAATAGTGGAGTGAAAGAACACAATTTAATAAATCATAATTATTACAAAAAATTTAATGATTGCCACATTTTATAAAAGAAAATCTTTTTAAAATGCGTTATCCTTAATCTCAATAGCATAATATGCCCAGGCCTGTCACAATAACAAACTTTGCTGAACAATAAATTGTCCTAAAACTTGAGATGAACGATAATATTGTTGTTCTGAAACCATTTTCAAGTAATATAATGGAAATGGTATAATAAGTTTGCTGACGACACCACAATGGTGGGGCTCATCTCAGGAGGCGACGAGTCGGCCTACAGGGATGAGGTGGAGCGGCTACTGGTGTGGTGCA
>CAEFZX010002088.1:0-26886 GCA_903066825.1 Alfaro cultratus | reverse complement strand
TTTTTATTGTACTGATGATTGATGTATGTCAAGCTGTAAAATTCAATAAAGAAAGTTTAAAAAAAAAAAAAAAAAAAAATCAGTGTGTTAAGAAGGTGTAGTATCAAGTAATAAAATGTGGAAATCTGTTATTTTAGTTTCACTCAGGGCAAATGCTTGTGATAAAATTGCTTTGTTTTAAGCTATGTAAGTAAATTAAAAAAAATGTATTTTACTCAATATTTATTGTAATGTGAGAATCTTGTACTGATTCATGTATAGTTCACCTTCAATAAATGACTGCAACATGAGTTAGCACAAGCAGAATGTAGAGAGTTCACCTGTTTTCATCTGATAGTTTTTCACATATTGTTTTTTTAGGGTCACTCTAGTGACTTCAGGCCACAATGCCACATCGCATCAACAAACAAGGTAGATGTTGACGACTAAACACACCAGGCCTCTGTGGCCTTTTCAGTAAGATCAAAGATGAAAAGTAAAAAATCTGACTTGACGTAAAAAAAAAAAATAAAAAAAAAAGAATAAATAAAAGAGGGAATTAATTTTTTTCCGCCAATGTTGCTGCCGGTTTCTTGCTTTGCCCTTTAGAAGTTTGGAAAATTCAAACACAACAAAAACAGATGTAAATGGAAGCTAATGTGAACAAAGGTTTGGATTATCTGGGAGGATGTGAAATGAAAATTATTTACTAACACCTGGGATCAAGATGCAGGTACAGGGATTTGAATGAAGAGACAAGAAGATATTCTCATCTCTATTCATCTAGAAATTATACAAAGACCTACAAGTCATCTTCTTCTAAGCCCAGTTACAACTTTGTTTTTCTATCTCATGAGTTGTCAGTTAGCATCAGGATGAATCCTACTTTCTGAATGTTTTAAATGTGAAGGTCAAATATATGTCACTAAATTCTGCTCCTCTTTAAATTTGTACTATCAGCGTGATGCAGATATAGCCTTTGGATCTTCTATGAGACTCTTAAAATGGCGTAGCCTGATTTTACACCTTCATCTCACTAATCTTTCTTGGGCATGAGATTGTTACTTTTGAGAGATAACAAATCAAAGAGTCTTCTACTTCATCATGCTCATGGTAGATAAGGCCTTTTTACTGTCACAAAAAATCAGCAGCTTCTTTCTGGGGGGAAAAAAAAACACACTCCATCCTAAGGCAATCTCCCACCATCAACTCAACTCCCTCCACAACAGCTCTGCAAGAACTGAAACTTTTTTCACATACAAATACAATAAACTCCCAAACAATTCTGAAATGGTATTTAAAACTTTTACTATAGCAGACTTTAAAAATCTTAAAGTCCGACATGCAGTTGTCCTGATTCCCAAATCAACACTTTGTGGAACTACCTTTTGCAGTCAGCTGCAAGTATTTTGGGATATTCTTCTTTCAGCTTTCTAGATGCAGAGATTTATGCCTTCATTTATTTACAAAATAGCTCAAGAGAAATCAGAATCTATGAGGATGCTGGTTTGTTGTCGTATTGTATTATGAATCTCCAGGCCTATCTCAAGTCTTTAGCAAAGACTACTTTACATAGCTAAAATGATTTTTTTTTTTGAGTGGTTGTTCTTACTTCTGATTGATGCGATCGCAATCAGACTTCTGTGTGAACGATTTATGATCTCAAAGCGACCCGGATGCGCAGAATTAGAACGTAGACATCACACAGAATCACACTGTTTATGGAAATGATAACGGATGCCGCCATCTTTGGATCTATTTTAATGTTATTCAGCAATGGAGCCGACAGCAATGGAGCCGACAGCAATGGAGCCGACAGCAATGGAGCCGACAGCAATGGAGCCGACAGCATTGTCACACGATCATAACAAAACGAAGAAAACTGAGCAGCACTGTCTATTTGGCTACGTAGTCGAAACCAGGAGTGATGGGATTGTGATGTGATGCATTTTACTCTCAGACTTATGTCATAAATTTCAGAATTATGATTTTCAGACATTGCTTACATCTGGACATACCACATCGGATGGCTTAAGTCAGTGATGTGAAAATCGGATAAAACATGACAAGACTGAGACTGCAGAGGCTTTGAAATCCATTAGACACAAATCAGATTCCAAACCCTTTATGGAAGTGGCACAAGTCTGATTTTTTGGGGGTGAAAAGATCAAAATGCTGTGAATAAGTTGGATATGGGTCACATTTTTCTGCTGTAGGCCTTCATGGATTCCTTCATTTAGCTCCTTTCTCACATCAAATCTGAACATCCTTGTCCCCACAGCATGATACTGCTATCTCAATGTGGGTATTTTTTTACCTTTCCACCACACAAAGTGTTGTGCATGTAGGTCAGAAAATCCAGTAGTGGTCTCATCCAACCACAGAAACCTCCTCCACATGTTTGCCGTCTCCCCCAACGTGACTTGTGGCAAACTGTAGACAAGAAATCTTCCAGCTGTCTTTAAACAAGACTTTCTCACTGTCATACTTGAGTTCAGGCCAATTTCTCGGGGTGCTCACTTATTGGCAGGCCTGTCATCAGATTCTCCCACATGAGTTGTGGATGTGAGGTTCTCAGATTTATGCTGTCCTTGCCCGAAGTTTTGCAGAAGCCATTTTCCATTTTCAGATGATCTATTGGGAAAGACTCCATGAGATGTTTATCGCTTGGGATGTTTTACAACCTAGCCTTGCTTTTAAAACTTCTCCACAGCTTTAATATTGACCAATCAGTTGTGTTTCTTGGTCTTCATCATGCTCTGTGTGAACGTTTATTAATATTAGGGCTGGGCAATTAATCAATAGCAATATAATATTGCGATAGACAAGCCATCAATATCAACAGAAAATACATCGGATAGAATATTCAATCATTTAGCTGAACTCTGATCCAGAACTGCACAGGATTCTGGGGGATGTAGGTAGGGGAAAGGCCCAACCTCTCACGTCTAGTTAAGAAATGTTGGTGACAAAAAGGCTGAATACATAAGCAAGCCACACTCTTCAGATTTTTATTTGTAAACAAAAAATCAAAGTGTGATATTATGTGTTGGTCTGTTGCATAATATTGGAATAAAATGCAACAAAGTTTGTGGTTTCCATGTAAAAATATTGTGAATGCTCTTTCAGCAAATTGCAAATTATGGTTTTATTGAATTGGTTTTGTAGCTAAAACGCTTCTCAAATCTCTCTACTCTATTTCATGCATTCAGCTAACACGTTCACACTTTGAAACCAGCCATTTAAACAGCAACCCAGGGGAGGCCTGCGGCTAGCTACAGATGACTTGTTCAAAGTTAACACAATGAGGACAGCACAAAGGCAAACAGTTAGAGGGGCTGCATAATTAGCCAACCCGAGGCGGAGGCACGTGTTAGCTCACCACACCAAATTATTTCAGCAATTTAGAGCCGATTCTGAAAAAAATCTGCAAACGGAGGAGCAGAAGCCCAGACAGCGATTCTGCCACACCACTTGTGCTAATTGCATTTCTGCCTTACAGATGCACACATTTGGCATGGTGCGGGGATTAACTGGCCAACAATCTGACAAGGACGAGATCAGAACCCTGACAAACGATGGTAAATGAAGACGCCTCGCTGAACACGTTCTGTGGAAGAAGGATGCAAAACCCGGTGGCCAATTAACCATTTTTTATTCTGTTTACACATGCTTTCAGAGTGACTCGGCGGCGGGGCGTCAGCTCGCACGTTTGACTCATTGGACATCAAATTGAAGTCATTCATAACAGTGACAAGCAGAGGGACGTGGGGGTGCGGAAAGTCGGTCTTTCTTAGGCAGATGTTTCAAGGCAATTATATAAATTAAGCTGTCAGATGGGTCATGAGGGACGTTTGTCTTCCAGGCTCGGATAGACCAGTGGGCCTCCCTCCCTCACAAACAAAGTGCTTGATGAGAAAGCAGAGAAAAGGGTTTTCGCTTCTGTCAAGATCACCAACGCAGCTTATAGGACATTTTTTTAATCTGAACAAATGCATGTCATCTCGCATCTTAGTGGGGAATGAATCCTGAGGGAAACGCTCTTAGTCACTGTTGTGTTTTTGAGAGCAGAATTACACCCTAGCATCCTCTGGTCACACAAAACATGTTATTTACATATTCCACAGTGCCCAGCAATTTCCTTTTATTTATTTCAGTCAGTCGAGTCGCCATAAAAGAAATACCAACAGGGTGCTGTACAGCTGCGTGGTGCGATATCATTTTCCCGCCTTTCAACAATCTTTGGGGACCAGTTGAGTACAAACATGTCAGAGAGGCGTTTTTGTCTGTTCTCACTTTATTATAGCTCTTGGGTATTTGTCAGTAAAATAGAACTCCCTCGGGAACCATTACCATTGTGAATCTGCTTCTATCTGGAGCTGCTCTCACTTTGTTTTTTGTTTTTTTTGGTTGTTGTTTTTTTTTCCCTCCAAGTGTCCCAAAGGGTTTCCTCTATCAAAGATGTCATTTTCAATTAGCCATACTCTAAATGACTGTCTGTGGGCTCATGTCAATTAAAAAAATCATTTATGAGGATGAGGCAGCTGCAAATATAAGATTTATTTCCTTTAAATGAAGGTGAGCAGATCATCTCACACCTGTCCTCTCATGGACTTTCGAACATTTTTAGAGCATCTTCTGCAAGCAAATAACTGATTAACATCCAATAAAGGACAGAGGTAAACGCAAATCCATGCCGAGTGAAATTGGCGCAGCTGTGCATTTCCTCCAGCGACTCCCCTGATACGCAGGTGAATCTTCTTAGGATTGCTCCATCTGGTGACTTAAACCTTATATCAATGGGTGAGAGAAGCTAAGCTCAGATTACCTTAGGAAATGAAACTGGGCTGTATATATTAATGGCATGGAAAACATTTGGCTGTTGTTGTGTAACATTAACAGGAAACAATGAAAGTATTATAGCCTAATGACAGAAAATGTGGGTACATTTTTCACTGCTGGGGATCAAACTAGGCATGAAGCGGTTAGCGCTACCAAGATTTTTAAAAGTTACGCCTTGTTATGAGTTAAAATATGACATGGTGCCCAGAGTTTTATTTTTTTTTATGTATAGCAAAAAGCAGTAGAAGGATGACCTCAACCACTTCTTACACGCCACGAATGAGTTGGCTGTTAAATACAGCTGATAAATGTCTCTGTTTGGTTGTGTTTCAGCTTGCAAAAACAAGGGATGGTCAATTTTTTTGTTTTGTTTCTTTTTTGCAGCCATTGCCAGCTATAGCGTTTTTTGTTTTTTTTTAATCTACAGTTTAAATTCTTGCTATTTTAAGGAGCAGGGATCACTCCACGCTCAAATTGCTGAAAACTACTCTAAGTTAAGTGGGTTTACTAAGTGGTTAAAGGAAAAGTCAGATTTTTTTAAATGATGTTTTAACAAATAGGGTGATCTTTCATTACCTGCTTCATGGATGAAAAAATGGTGAACCGATAATCATGCTTCCATTACCACGTTATTTATTAATATAAGTACATTTAGGTTAGTAGACTTTCAAATAATGTTTAAGGCTGAAAACTGATTACTTCCAGATTGTTTTAGATTACCCAAAAGTAGGAAATTAGAAGAATATTGTATGTATATAAAACCAAAAATTTGTTTAGGTTGTAAAGATAATTGTATAAAAATTTCAAACAATTATAGAAGTTAGTTTGCAGAATCCCTTTGATGATGAAAATGTAAAACTACAGAGACTGAAGTCTATATTAAGTGTATTAAAGTTTGTTTTATGTGTGTTTGTTCTTGGGTAGCTAAAATAAGTGATGCTTCAGCCCAGTGATGCTTTTAGTTCTCTATTTCTTAAGGCAAAAATCAATGACTATCAAAAATCCTACCTATATAAATAAATCTCTATAAAAATTGAGTATAAATCCAGAATAATTATTTATGAAGGCTGAAACTAACAGCTAGTCCAAGAGAGAGGGAGTTAAAACAAACTTCTATCATCTTAAATTAACTCGACTCTCGATAAACATTACAATAGTTTGTTAAAGTGCCATCAATGAAGCCCCAAACAGGTGTCATTTTGCACTGAGTGGATATTTACTGAAAAGATGATGACTATTCAAAGGGGGAAATGGAGGCAGGAGGTGGTGCGAAACCAAACATCTTCCTGTGTATCCATACTGACAAAGAAAGCATTTAATAAACCCCTATAGTATATTTGCTTTTGATATATGTCATCTTGTTACTTTGACTGGAAATACTTGATACATTCATAGTGTAATCTGATCACTAAAGACGCTCCGCCTCCTACCTCACTTTCCTGAATAACTAACTTTTCTTTTTCTGCGTAAATAACTGCAAATGCAAAACAGAAGATATTTTTAACATTCGTAAAATAACCAGACAGAGTTCACTTCAAAAACCTTGAACTATTCCATAAACATTATCAACATCAAGGTAGCGATAACTAAATGATCTGAATTCCAATAGCTTAGTTTTTAGCAGCAGCAGGAATAACTATTGCTTTGTTGTTTTGCTGCAAAAGCAAGCAATTACAAAGTCATTGCTGCACACTTCGGGGTGTATTTTGATTATATCGCAAATTTTATCAAGGTTACAGATTATTTAGGTGTGACAATAAGAAAGTAAAGAGAGCAATGTTTGAAAGAAGAGAAGAAATCAAAAGGTTTCACTTAGCTGGCAAATATTTCCTGAAAAGGTAATCAGAACTCTGTACCGACTTCAATCTGTTCCACAGAAATACAACAGAGGGTCGGATAAGTACATCAAATTATATATATTCTGAAAATGAAAGACAAAAAAAAGCACTGAATGCTTCTTTTCTCTTTGCAAATCAAACATTCACATACAAATCATTCAGGCGCTATAGACTAATACAGCCTACCAACTGTTGAAACAGTTTTGATCAAAGCAATTATTAGACTAACAAAAACCATTTCCTTTAGCCAGAAAATTGTACTTGTATGTCCCTATTCTTGAAATATCCTGCATTACATTGTAAAACTTCAATTTCTCTCCTGGGTATTGGAATTTAACAGCACATTTGTTATTATCTTCCCTTTTCCCCGACAATATTTGAATGAGTAATGTGTACGTCAGCGGGGCTTCAAAGTAACACGTAATCAGAAAAATCGCATAAATTTTAATTTATGAGGTTTCTGGAAAATGCAGAGCGCAAGCAAAGAAAACTGGCCCAAAGGTTGATCATCTGGATATCAAGCCGCGTAAAACCCTTAGTTACTTTAATTTAGAGGCATGGCTTAAAATAGTCCAATACTCTGTCCTAATGCCTCTGAGTGGACCTACATTAAAAATGAAGAGTGCCCACGGCAGCAGAGGGATTTGCTGACAGCAGACAGATCTTTTAAAGGCTGTTTTCCTCCTGCAAACTTAATTCTGGCTGCCATCACTTTAATAATTGCCATCGCTGCAAAGAGAAAAAGAAAGAAAAAAAAATCCCACACCTCAGGAAATTAAAGAGAATAATATTGTCATCAACTAATGGCAAAATAAGACCCCAGTCTCTGTGCAACGTAGAGAAAAGAAGCCAAATCAATAAGATCAAAAGGGAGACCGAGCCACAATGCAGAACCCAGAGTCACCGGCACCATCAGATGATAGCATCATATCCAACCACAACAAAGCCAACAAAAAATAAAGAAAGAAATCTGGATTTCTTCAATTTGCATATCTCTGATTAGATGATTCCTGTGGGTCCACTTGTGTGGTAAGTGGTGTGTTAAAAGCCGCATGCTCAGCCTGACAAGAAGACGCCAGAAGGACCTGGATCTGCCCTCGTGCAGCGGAGCCCAGCTTTCTTCGCTTTCCCAAAAAATATTTTCAGAAATCCCTTTGAGCTGTTTTCAAAAGCAGCTGGACCTCAAACACACTTCTGTTCAAAGTAGATTTCAAAAGCTCCCCTTCTTTTATCTCTGGGATGTTGAGGGCTTTTATAGAGTAGGACAACCTTTGACTTAAAACTGGATAAAAATCTAAAAATAAAAAAAAGATGTTGTGAGCTCGCAGGAAGCCTGATGAACAGCAGAGATGTTTAATTTGGACACTTTGCAGTGGGTGCATCTTGTCACACTCAGCAGCCCCCTCGCCCACATGCTTGGTTCTTCCTTCACTCTCACTGAAAAGAGGGAAGTTACTGAAGCAGCATGCGGGCAAATACTCACACTTAATTCATTGTTGCCACAATGTCTCCGGGCGTTATTTGAGGCAGAAAGAGGAGCTTGAAAAACTCCTCATATTGGACTGTTTTCTAGATCATCGTCAGCAGAACTTGTCTGCTTTAAGCAACGTGAGTTCACACAGTGTTTGTTGGAGAGAGGGGAGGGGGAAAAAAACAAACAAATAAAAATAGAAGCAAAGTAAAGCAGGGAATGTACTCACAAATATGCAAAAAGTCCTCCTTTGGTGGGCGTTTTCCTTTCTGTTAAAAGATGACAGATGATCTCTCCCGACCCTAGAAGGCGGAATGGCAGCTGTAGTACCGATATCCACTCAAGTCCGGCTGCTCCTCTATCGGGCTCGCCACCGCAGGCGGCGCATCTCTTCGAGTAACCGAAGTAACCGGGCCGCTTGTTTCTATTTCTGAGCCCGTCTTTCCTTCCTCCGCTTCAGGGCGCAGTTTGGCTTGACGGAGCGCGGAGTCGGACGGAGGTTCGCTTAGGTGTCCGCACAGACTGCCTCCACCGCTGCAGCCAGCTGAGGCTCTCTCTGCAGCGCAGCATCCCAGCTCACTGGTGCTGCCGAGGAGAGAGGAAAAAAAAAAAAAGGTGGCCCCTCAGTTAGTTGTAAGGAGTGGCATTGCCTCAGCATTTCTCCCATTCACATTTCTGGTGTGGGTGGTTTTCAGAAAGGCGTGAATGCTTCCAGAAAATTAAAAATGGCAAAAGTTCACCAACTTTGATATTAAACAAGGTTGTAGGAAAAACTTAAGCGACTGCGGGAGGACTGCAATCCAAAAATACTCACTTTCACAGTTGTCTTGTCACAATTTTATTAGAAATAAAATTTTAATTAATTGAAATTTGACTACTTCATTTTGTGTATCGTCCCATAAAACGGTTAGTATCGCCAATTCCAATACTTTTTTAAGATTGATGTAGCAAACGTCTGACCATCAGGTGTGTTTTTTTCCTTTGAATTATTTTGTTCAAAATTGACAGAGTTAAAAGCTTGCAGGCATCTACAAAATACTTTAATAATATCAGGACTTGCATGTAAATGTATCCTAAAAATGCATGAAAAGATTAAACAAAATGTCTTTGAAGAAGAGCTGAGAAACATACAAAAATGAAATAACATTTCAAAAGGGACTGTGAAAGTGTAAAAAAAAAAAAAAAGCATCAATCTTACCACACTAGTATTGATCCAATATTTGTACCAACCTCTATTTTCTACACTGCAAAAATGAATTTTGGTAGCAAATTAATGCTAGGCAGTGAATGATGATTGGTAGGAGTGAGTGGATCAATTTGAAGTATCAATACCAAGTAGGTTATTAGTATTGGATCAATACTTGCCTGATAAGAGGAATACTTTGTTTCAGATTCTCTCTTGAAATTTTATTTTTGGATTGTAGTTTCTCAACTATTCTAGAAAAAAAAGATTTTGCTGCATTTTGCTCTTAAATGATAATAGTTTGCAGTTTAGTTTGAAAAAAATCCACACAAATATGTTTGACAAACTCGATCCAAATTCCCTCCTGGTTTTAACCAAATTTTAAAGGAAAAAAATCATAAAAATACCTAAAGATCAGAAGTTTTATGATATACAAACCTTAACAAGTGTAATGTATCGGAGATATTGGTCCTGTATTTACTTGGTATCGAATCGATACCATGCAGTATTGCCTCTAGTAGTTGGAATTTTTCCTCATAAACTGGTAATGAAAAGCACAATAAAGGTCAATTTATTAATTAAAACTCAAGGATTTATTGTTTTCTTTTAAGCTGTAAAATGAACAAAATTTGAATTTCCTTTTTCTTATTAAAATGATCATACTTAACTTTTTCACAGAAAAAACTAACAAATCTAATAAGCTTGGATTAGTTTAAGCATTTTTATAGTGTGAGCCCAATGCCAAAATATTCACCCCTAATCAACATTTGCATTGTGATATCATGGGGTGAAGGATTGGTGTGGATGGTGTTCAAATGTTGCAACTTTTGAAACTAAAAGTGTCTCCTGGTCCAGGGTGTAACACCAAACAACTAACTAAAAATGATTGAAAAGCCCTCTGCTAGTTAAAATGTATTTATTTACAATAAACTAAGGCAGTGGTTCCCAAAGTGTGGGGCGCGCCCCCTAGGGTGGAGTTTGAAAACAAAATATGTGTATAGGTTTATGTCTGGTTGAACGATGTGTTAATTTTTTGTCATCTTTTTTGGGGGGGATTTTATTGTAATCCATACGGGAGCGCAGAAGAAAATCTTTGGGAACCACTGAACTAAGGGAAAATGAGGACAAACATGATCTCTAAGGACAAACCAATAAAGGAAACACTCACTATCTAACTGGAAATAAAAGACAAAAAAGATCATGAGCGAGCTCCCTGGCTACACATAAAACAGGAGTGAAGGAAGAACCATAAAGTTTACATTCTGATCTTAAATATCTCAGAAGAAAACCCTTTCTGATCCGACGCTACAGGCAAATTAAAGAAAGTAAACTCACAGAATCACAAACAACATCAGTGCTGGTCCAGGTGGGGGCATTTTAAAGCAGAGACTGATGAGCTGCAACATTGCTCAGCTGTGGCCTGTTCAGGTCAGACACACCAGCAACAACACAGGACAAAGAGCCCTCACAAACAGCGCCCCTAGAGGCCAGATGCTGTAAGAACAGGCCAGGTTTTCTGTTTTCTTTATTTTAATTCTGGAAAGAGGATGAAAACCAACTTAATTGTTTGCTACGCTTTTGTCAGAAACAAAATAGCTTGTTTTTAAGTTAAACGTTTTAAATAAAAAAAAACATCTTTTTAGTTTATTTCTTTAGTTGCTCGTTTCTCCAGAGAAAATCCTATTACTGAAACAAATCAGCTGTGCAAGAATGGCAATAGGTTTTTGCATCAGAAACAAAAGAATGAACAAACTAGCATAGTTGCTGCATAGTGTACAAACACCCTATGCCTACAAAGTAGGAAAGAGTGCTGTCAACTGTGTTTTTTAATGGTTAACTCAACAGTTTTAGGTACAAGTTTATTTCAAAGTGTTTTTCTTCATCGTGTTTTGAAATTGTACTTACATTTGTAGATTAGAAATTTACTGGAAACAATATTGAACGAATGACACTGATATGTTCATATAAATTAGAGGTTTGTGAGCTGTCTAAAGACAGAAAAATGTGTGGAGACAATGCTAATGCTTATGTTAAAACTGCTAGCAAACGTTGCTATTCATTGGTTGAACTTACTAAAGAACATTAGCTATGCTGTTTTAAGGAAAACGGACATGCCACCTTGTTATAATAATTTTAAAAACTTATTATTGTTACAGTAACATGCATACTATTCATCCGTTGTCTCTGGTTTCCTCTCCCCAGCCGTTTGGGAGATCTTCTGAGGAGGAATCTGCTTTGGGTGTTCGTCTGGGATGTGTGCGGATCGCCTCACCAGGAAAACGTCCAGGATCCCAACCAGATGGCCCTGCCACCTCAACTGGCTCCTCTACTACAGAGAAAATATTTATTTTTCACACTGAGGCAAAACCAGATAACATCATAAAAGAAGAAAAAAATGAAGGTGCTTAATCATGGTTCTACTACATTTATTTGATTAGTGAGGTCAAAATTGGCTTAGAACTTGTCTAAATTAGATCGTTCTTAGATTAGAAGGTCTAACTTTTCATTGAAGCACCTGTTAGCAGTTAATTTACATAATTTGCACAAAGACAAGACAGAATTTATTAAAATCTCCTTAAATAGGATGTTTACAAATCCCTTCACCAATTTCATTGCCTAAATTATAATACTGTATGTTGTTTTACTATATGCAGGAGACAAAATGTGGATAAAAGTGGAATGTAGATTTAGAACATATTTTTGAATACAAGATGATATAATATGCTGAGTTCAATAGGAACAAAATGTCTAACAGTCTATCCCCACTTTTGAATAAATATGTGGTTATATTTTATCTATATTATGTACAGATATCTGCTTGAGAAGCTGAGATATGTAGGTTAATGCTACTGGCTGCCGTTTGCGACCCAGGAAGCCGTTGATTTTCCATGGCTCTGATTGGCTGTGACTGAAGAGTGGAGACCAGGAAGACTGGACTTTAGCGACAGTTTCCACTGTGTGCATTGTTACATATAAATCTATAGTTAGCATCTGAACTATTAAAATAGGCAGTTATTACTATTTTTAGAGACGGTCTCAAGTATTTGCTGAGTTTGCTGGGGTTCTGCTGTACTTTGTTCTATGTTGACAGAAGAAAACATGGTTTGGTTTGTTAAAGATTTAAATCTGATTAATAGTTTTGTACTATGAAACTTGATGTTAATTTATGACTAAACATTTTGTGATTGCTGAAAAAGCTCAGTGATCACAAACTTTTTTTAAGCAGAGTATCAAACACTTTTTGGCATAAACCCACTTATTATTTACCGTATTTTCCGAACTATAAGTCGTAGTTTTTTTCATAGTTTGACTTATACTCCGGAGCGACTTATGTGTGGAAATTTACACATTATTATATCATATCACATGTTATTTTCACACTAAACCGCAAGAGGGCGCTCTAGGCCTGTGTTATTCTACCTTCGGAAAGGTAGAAGAAGTTAGCGGAGTTGTTTAAAAACGACACAGGACGAAGATTTCACTGCGTTTAGTGATTTGGAGTGACACGGATGGTTTGGTTAACTTGTTAGCATGTTATTTATGCTATAGTTATCTGAATNGCCTGTTGTTGCCTCTATTCTATTTGTATTGCCTTTCAAGATGACATGTCTGTTCTTGGTGTTGGATTTTATCAAATGAATTTCCCCCCAAAATGTGACTTTTACTCCGGTGCGACTTATATATGGATTTTTCTTCTTTATTATGCATTTTATGGCTGGTGCGACTTATACTCCGGTGCGACTTATAGTCCGGAAAATACTGTACATACAGTATGTGCCTTTGACAAAACATTTGTTATTGAATATTGGATGTTGGGACAATAAACTATAACATGTTAGAGTATAAATGAAACAGCTCAAGAGGTTTTGTTATGTTTTAAAATTTTCCTTTTCCTTTATTGTACTAGAAATATATTTAGTTTATAGGATCTGCAAAGCGACAAATCCCAGAGTGCCTCTAAACTGAGACACTCCACAAAAGACGTTTCTCCTAAACATCCTGAGACACCTTGTTTGTATTCCAGGTTTATTCTACCACCGCTTTTCCATAGCGCCATAAAAACCATTTGCATAATGTCTGCTCGGCTAGAAACACCCATCTTCAAAAGACAGGATCGTTATTCTTGGAGGTTGTGCATTCATGTATTTTCTACAGAAAAAAAAAAAATCATCTTAAATCACATTAAGCAGTTCATTTAACAGCTTGGGATTGAGGCTGAGGAAAAGAATAATTGACCAAAATAAACAAATGTCAAAGTTTCGTTTTAAGTAACATAAAATGAAAAACATGTTTGGGCTTCTTCAATCATCAAACAAAAGGTAATTACATAAAAATATGACACAAAAAATCCCAATCAATACCGAGATGCATTTTTGAATTATTAAGATGTGGATTTTGTCGTTATTCTCTCGTAGCAGGTGAATATACTTTTAGGGTCACATTTTCATTTTATTTTAATCTTCAACCAATCTTTAGCTTTAAGCAGTTGTTTGCATTTCTCAAACATTTTTTGGCATCTCTTGAAAAATAAATGCTAAACCTTAAAAATAAATCAAACTGAAAACTTTCATTCATATATATATATTCACATCATGGGAAACAATTTGAAATAGCTAGTTTTCAGATCAATAATTTCTTGTAAAATAATTTTTAAAAATCTTTTCGTTTGTACCTTTAAGTACCATTAAATGCTATCTTCTAAACGCTAACTGATTATTTGAGACGCACGTTAGATAAATAAACTTTCTCTCCTACCAACACAAATGTCAGCAGGTGGATTTTACAAAACTTTACGAGATTTTAACTGAAATTGTGTGTTTTTTGCTTCAACAACAAATACTCCAGGTGAATCAAGTCAAGTCAATTTTTTGTATAGCAAATTGCTGCAATAAGTAAAGCACTTTAAAAGTACTTTACTTTCAAAGTACGTAAAGCTTACTTTGAAAGTAGGCTTTCAAAGTAAGCATAATACAGAAACCAATTATGAAACAAGCATTAAACATTACATTTTGTCAAATGTCATCATGAAAAATCAAGCAAATATAATATATATGCAAACAGACATACATAACAGACTTTTCTGATCAATAAGACACTTTACCTGCACATAGATCTGTACAGGTAGATTTCGAAGGTTGTTTGGGAAATGACTTATCTGAACCTGAGATGGCATATCAATTTGTTTTGTTTGTTTTAATTAGCTATTTTTAGGTTGTGAACAGTTCTTTTGAGAATGTATCAAGCAAAGTCAGGAGTATTACTGAGCACAAAGCTGAATTTAAAAGAAAATCTTTTTTTTTTTGTCAACTGGTATAAAACTGGATTCTTTTTGAGATCACAGTTGATAAAAAAAAATCAGAAATAATTGCCTTTTTTTTTTATTTATTTATTTCCAGCTTTTTTGGAAGGGATAAATGTAATGTACGGTATATTTTTCAAGTATAATCTTTGGCATTTTGCATTCAGAGTACTTTGGAAAAAAAAGAATTCAGTTAATGTGGGCCGTGCAGCAGCGTCTCCTCCTTCCAAACAGATCGCTAATGGCTCCAGACTAGAGAGTATAGATTATCTCTCTCTGTTTCTCATATCAGTTACATAGCTCATATTCCCACCCTCTGCTGTGAGTCTTTGACTGACAATATGGAGCTAACAGCCTATCTCTATCCTCCATCATTAATTAAACAGTACCATGACTGAGTGCTCTTCCTATTGGGCGATTGATCCATCCAAGTGCTTGTGGCTGTTATCAGCTCTTAGATCAAATCTTTTCAAAGCAGTGTTCTAAGAGCTCCTTTTTACAGCTTTGCTTATTGGCACTGACATCAGTTGGACAGATTTGCTGATAGTATGTACAAATAAATGCATCACACACATAGTCGGTCGGCTGAACGGAAATTGTGGTTTGAATATGGTTGGATTGTTGCCAATATCCTTATTCTATGGGGAGGAATGGTGGGCTTGTGCTATAAAATTATAAATGTAAGCCAGGCACAGATAATACACACCATGGAGAGGTTGAAGGTTTTCACAGCATGAACAACCAGAGTAAAAACACCACAAACAAAATTTACTGTTTTACTCTCTATGAAGACAATTAAAATCTATACATAAAAGAACAAAATAAGAGACGATTTCATCTTTTTTTTTGTAAATATGTATGTAGAGAATGTTTTTATAAAAGAGGAAGACAAGTGCAAATATGCATGGTAACAATCTGGATTTTCTGACTGTTAAGGGGCAATACTATGTGTTTTCCAGGCACACAGTGCCATCTTATAGCACAATGATGTAAATCTGTTGCCTTCAGTTATTATAAAATGTTGTATATACCAAATTTGACTTAAAAGAAATTTGACTTTGTAATTTAATAGCTTTAAATTGGCCCTGTGCCTCTTTAAGAAACTCTTGTTTTATCCAACACGCCGCCTTCAGGAAATAATCACAACAGAGCTCCTCTATCAACCCTTTAGCAATATTTCTGCCATTGTTGCACTGAGAAGTAGCTTGTATAATGAACTCAGCAAATGTCCAATTCTACCAAGTGTTTGCTAATTGCTGCTGGCTAGTCTGAAGGAGCAGAATGGGAGTCATAAGGTCTGCACCTTGGAAATCGCAGCTCTGATGAGGAGCTTCATCCTCGAGGGCGGCGCTCATCCATCTCTCGTTTTGCACAGTTGAATGGTTGCCACGGGAGATTAAAGGATTTCTCAAACATGCATGAAAGAATCAAAGCAAAACTCCAGGTATGTTTTTGATGAGGGAATAACATGATAACATGATGTAAAGCTCAAAAACTGATTTTGCATAATATCTACCACTTCAAGAGTTTACATGGAGTCAAATTAACATACATTTCCTGATAAGAGGAGGCTGCAAACATCTCAATGTCAAACTATATAGAATGACGAAGTCGAAATAGTTTCCCCTTAAGGTTTTATGCGTCAAAATACAGTAGATGCCATTACGAGAGAAACATAAAAAACATAAAGATAACAAGCAACAAATGCAAAAGAAAAGAATGTTATTTCCGTTGAATCCTCACTTCAAGCAAAAAAATTATTCAGAACAGTTAGCATATTCATAAACACCATCAACAGTTTTTTACTCAGAGGCTGTGCAACTAAGCAGATAAAATAACAGTAAGTAGGTTTTCCAAACTCAATATCCCTCTGGAGACATGCATGCAAATTGCTTGTTTGAAATTATACCAACCATTTGATTGAGTGATGGCAGATGAAGCCTTTGCATTTAATTATTGGAAAGGAGGAAGAACATTTCAGGGCATGGCAATTAAAAAAAAAGAAGATAAAAAATGAAAACATCTAACTTATTCAAATCTAATACACTTCTTCACATCAATTGAGGCAGAGTGATGTAATTCCCAGTGGGAAGAAGCCCATTGGACAGGTAAAAAATGGATATAAATCAGTTGTTTCTAATTAATATTTACTATACTGACTCAAAAAAAAAGTGCATTATCTGAAGTTAAAGCAAAAATGCAAACGTGACACTGCGTAAGTTTATCCATCATTATTGCTTTTGCTAACTGATTCATATACATAGATATTAGTCCACTTCCAGACTTGTAGCCAACTGCCCACACTTGACAAGATGTTTGGTACTAAGAAGACAGCAGTCACATATAATTAGAGAGGTTGCTCTCTGGAGCTAGACAGGCAAAGAAAATTAGGACCTGACAGCACATGTCAAGTGGTGAGATGTCTGGCAGGATGTAAAACTGCAGAAAGGCAAACTTAAACTGATATTGCTAAGTGCAATTTGTGAGTTGAGGATAAATCGCAGGAACCTGTCAAATCAAGATGTTCTCCTGGTATCTTAACCAGTACTTTTAAACCTCATGTCCGGATAAAGAAGAAAAAAAAAGAAGCAATGCTAGGGAAATGGTTTCTTGCTATAATGAGTTTGCAAATGTTGGTTTTGTGGTTATGATGCAATTCAATCACCAATATTGTGAATTAGCAATATGAGTTCTGGCAGTTAAGCTGCTTTGGAAAAGTATTCATATTCCTTCCTCTTTTGTCCAATGACCACAAACCATAGCTTATTTCATGGGGTTTATTTTTGTTTTGATTTACACAAATTAGTGTCTAAAACCACGTGATTTCATTTTTTAAATGATGAAGTGTGGTGTGCTGTGTCAGTGGAGTACGTCTCTGCCAGCATCACGTTTAGAAGCTGAAGTTGCATATATAGAGGCCGAGACTTTTCCTCTTTTTGACCATTCTTCTTTGCAAAATTACTCAAAGTCAGTGAGATTAGATGGAGACATCAGTAAAAACCAATTACCTTCCTAAAATAATGGCCAATGTCAGTTTTTGCTATAAATATTTTTTTTTTGCCTAAAAGATTTTTAGAAAGAAAGAGATATTTTTTTATTTTTTATTTTTTTGCCAAAATCACGCAAAAAATAGCCATTATTTCAGGAAGACAACGAAATGTTATTTTCCATGACTTTTGTTTATAATTGTTTCGGTTGACAATGTCAACAATTATGTTTAAACAATTATTTTGTCTGTGCAGCCGGAAGGCTTTTTGCTCTCCTTATTTCCACTTTTGGACAGTTGTTATGATTCATTACCATGGCAACAACATATTGTTTAGACAACTAGGGGCACCCAATTAGCTTCTCAAAAGATGAAAAAAAACACCCAAACTAAGACCCAAAATCCCAGAGGAGTTGAAAAGAAAACTTGTGGATGCAGAGCAAAGAGAGGAGGAGGAAGTTCAAACCATCTCTATCAATCACAACGAGCGACTCCAACATCTCTCTGCTCGGCATTTTAACCAAACAAAGCAGAAAAAGATTCAAGGAGGAGTGGCAAAAGCAAACGAGGTGAACTAGCAGAGCTTCCCAACAGCTGATTTTTGTCCTCCAGGGTATGTTACTGTGGAAGATTATCTCTGCTGCCTGGAAACTGGGCTGTCATCATGTCTTGACAGTCATGAAACCGTCATACAACAGAAGTTTTCAGTCAGAGGCCTCGCCAGATTTGTTGCAAGGCTGACTTTTGGAGAGCCTTCCTGCATACAAAGTCACCTTCACAAGGCCTCCATAAAGGTACTTGGATGATCCGAGTTATGACAACATTTAATTTTCTTTTGGGATAGACAAAGTGTTTTTGAATTCAGTCTAAACCAGGCTGCATGTTTAGGGCCGTCGTCCAACTGGAAGGTGAACCTCTGCTCGAGTCTCTAGTCTGTAGCAGCTTCTACAATTTTTCTTCCAGCATTGCTGTCAACCGGCCCCTGCACTGAAGAGATAATATTAAATCAATTATGTTTTTATGTTTCTTTTACGTCACAGAAACGATTTAATCGGTCTGTTGGACCAATTCCATTTGTTAGCTTCACGTTTTTACTTTAACAATGACATAAAAATGAAGGTGTTGCACTTTTAACTTCAGTTAAATTGAGATAGGATCAGTTTTCATCTGCTGCTCTAAGTGCCCTTTGTGATGCTGTTTGTTCAGTAGTGTGCTCTAACCAAATGTAAATGCTTGAACAGCTGTATTTATTTAAGCATTTGTATTAAAGAAAATAGTTGAAAACCCTTTTTAATAATTTTTCTTCCACTTCACAATTATGCACTACATTGTCATAATCTATCACATTAAATCCATTAAAATGCATTGAGAGCTTGTGTGCACAGATATTAAATTCACAATGCGTTTGTCTTTTATTTTTAATAAGATCCTGACTAACATGTCCCACATGACGCATAACACCTGACAGAACCTCTTCTTTACAGGATTTTCTGTCACTCAAATCTGTCTCTTGTTCTGTTGTATGGTGTTTAACACACTCTCATATCTGGTAACCAGAGTGTTACATCTGTGGTTTGCAAGGGTGGTATGTAATGTTGCAGCTGACTGAATCTTAATTTCCCAAGAAAGGGCTAAAAAGATAGAGCTTCTCAGAAAGGAGCCAGCACAGCGGTGTCCTCGAAGCAAACGTCTTAATTCATCTTCATTACACACTCTGAGAGCTGCGTTGGGCCGTGCTGCTTTCCACTTCACTGCCACTCGCTCTCAGCTTTGCAACAATTTCTGTTTTGATGTGGAAGAGAGCACAGATTTTTTTGACTCTATCCTGCAAAATGTGTGTTGAAATGTTTCAAGGTTTCGAATGGTGACAAAAGCAACGCCGGTGTAATGGGAGTTTAATTTTATTTCGTGGTTGTTGGGTTTTTTTTGTTGTTGTTGTGCAGTTATCTTTGTTGCTAAATGAAAGCTCTATATCAATTTAAGTTACAGAAAGCACAAACATACAGATGGTGGGTTCCGCTGATGCTGGATTGATGAGGCTTCATTTTGCTGTTGTTTATACTGTTTCTGTCTGTGAGTGATAGCCTTCATGTGTTTCCTTAGTCGAGATCTTACATCAATCTGCTCTTATTTCCACTTCAGGAATCACATAAAACTATACAGGTACAGATGGTGAGTTACACGGAGATACCTGGCAAATTAAGCAATTTGTATTTATTGCTCTGCAGATGCTAACTAGATGGAGGTAGTAAATTATAATTTGGTTGGCAGACTGATTCTTTTCATTACTGGAAGCACCAGCATCTGCAGGGTGGCGTGTTATTGCATGCAAGTGGCGGCACAAAGTCTCACAGAGGGATGGAAGATTTAGAGCCTATTTTAAAAAAGTGTTCGGGGGTGAAAGCGGCATGAATTGGAGCACATGTTAATTGAACAAAGATATGAAACTGTTCAGACTGATGACAAGCTGACAGATAACTAAAGGAAACTGTCTCGTTCTGAAATGTGTTTAGCGCTGTGGCATTTCAAAGGTTTAGACAAGTTAATTTTAGAGGATACCACAAGGGTGTGTTGTCAGTTTTAGTGAAGAGAAAATGGAATCATTTTCCATTTTGTGATAAATAATATAAGCATTTAATTGTAAATGGATGTTATTTTGGGAAACTGTTGTCTAAGAAGACAAATTATTAATGCAAGTTTTATTATCATCTTGGGAGAACGTTTTAGACAGTCAAAGTGAAGTCTGAGAATGCAGAAATGCACAAACAAGAAGGACTAAAAGGAGACATGTTTGAAGAAAAACAGCATAGACTGAAACTGGTGAGGAAAAAGAAAATTGTTGAGGATGTTGAATGTGTAGAGGTGATAACTGGGACAATTGTTATGGGCAACAGAAAATCACAGCAACCAAAAACGAATGAAAAGCCTAAATAAAACAGGCCTTAACCCTCTCAGGCTCAAATTAAGTTCTAGTTGCAGGAAAAATCTGATATTTGGAGAAAATGATCATATGGGGTAGTAATATACAATTCAGACTTTTTTTCAAAATAGTCAAAAATGATCAAACAAATCATCAAGCAAATCTGCAAATCGGCAACATCTGCCTGGAGAGGGTTAATTTGCCCACACATAATCTTCCACCTACTCCAGGGTTGTGTTTTGGGGGTGAAAAGTTTGTCAAGGGGGTTGTGACAAAAATGGGTGAAGCAGAGAACAAAAAGACTTAATTTTGGAGAACTGATGTTGTCAGTTTGGCTCGACCCTTTAGGTTCCTCCACTTGGGGCAGGACCTTCTCACCGACCCAGAGAGGGCAGCCTACATGTTTCCAAATCAAGGCCATGGATTCAGATTTTGAGATGCTTAGCAACATCACAGTTGCTTCACATTTAAAAGCTGCAAGTCTTGGTCTGATGAACCCAACAAAACCAAACATTAATATCTAAGAGTAAAAAAAAAAAAAAAAAAAAATCATACATATCTTTTCTGACACATTTCATCTTTTTTTCTTTCATCACATTTAAATGCTTCATATAATCAAACATGACATTAAAAATAAAATGAATAAAGGTGAAAAAAAAAACGTCATCAAGTGGTAATGGTTGACATGTCAGCCTAAAGCCAGAAGATAAACTAAGCTCAAAGAAACTGGGTGACATTACCAAGTTATAATACAGTAGGCCCCAATTCATTTCCAGATTCCAATGTAAAGTCCCAACCACAACTTTTTTTCATGTTGAGGATAGAAAGCTCATTTTTTGAGAGCGATTCCCCATATAGATTGTTTAAAAATCCTATTGATCTGTTTCAGTTGCACCAACAGGAAGTTGTGTAGCCAAATTTTTCAGTGGTAGCCAATTCTCCTTTGGTAGCTTGGTGTGTTGATGTAATCTGGCTCTTCATCCACAGGGCGATGGGACTCGGCCTTAGACAGAAGTGATTTGCTCTGTTGGCAGGAAGGAGTTTGTGGTAGAGCTGCTTCTTCTCCGCGTTGCAAGAACTCCTTTGAGGCAGGTGAGGGTCCTGCCCATGATGCTTCATGATGCTGGAGGTTTTCTGGGTACTTCTTAATAAAAGGAGACTCAGAGCAGACCCAGAAATTAATGCATTTTGATCTGGGGATGCTTAGGGACCCCGGAATATTCTTGGAAAGTGGGTCACTGGGGTGAGGAATCTGAATGTTTATTCCTGCATCATCATCTAAGGTATGTAGAAGACAGTGTATGAATAGATTGATGGTTGTCGTGTTCGTGGTGCAGGTAAATCGATAAGAACTGACCAGAGTGATGACAGAACATCATCAGAGTGGAAGATTGATGAGTCCTCATCTGTTGGGATTACAAAGCAGGTCACTATGGCAACAAGAGGTAGGGCTCAACAAAACATTAAATCTAAATTCCTGTTCAATGTCTGTAAAGAACAAAGACAATTAATGTGAAGTGTGAATGTGCAGAAAGTAAGTCAGGGGTGCAATTCATGGTTGCATGTTTCCACCTTTCCAAAACAGGATCCGATTTACAATTATTTGTACATCTAAAAAAATTAATACTGTGCAAAAGTGCAATATTTCTTGCCAGTCATGTCAGAAAGCGAAATGGTAATTTTACAGAATTTCATTACAAATAAAGTGAAATATGTAGCTTTTTTTTTCAATTTTCATTTTTATGGCTAACAAGTAAAGAAAAGTCAAAATTCTGTGTTAGAATAGCACATTAAATATTTAAATTTTGACATTCTCAGCAACAGATGTTTTGTCTGGAATGGATTTCACTCCACAGTCCTCTGTAGGCTGCTCTTCTCACCTTTTCCAAGCGCACTTCTTCCTTCCACTCAATTTCCTGTTAATATGCTTGGCTATATAACTGTGTGAACAACCAGCTTCTTCAGTAATGACCTTCCCTTACCCTCCTTGTGAAGAGTGTCTGGTGTAGCCTACTGACCCGGGGTGAGAGACAGTCTAAAGGCTCAGGAAACCTTTGAAGGTGTTTTCCCCCAATTAGGGTTTGACACCACGAGTTTCCATTAATGACCTCTGCTACAGTATCCTAATGTTCTGAGACACTGAAATTGTGGGTTTCATTATCTGTAAGCAATAGTTACAAAATTACAAGAAACAAAGGCTTGGTATATATCAGTCTATGTGTAATGATTCTAGATCAGGGTGCCCAAAGCCGGTCCTCGACTTTGGGCACCCTATGCAGGCCGGCATCCTGCACGTTTTAGTTCTCTCCCTGGTCGTACCAACAACCTGTTCAGCATGTCAATGTTCTTCTTAGGCCTTCTAACGAGCCATCATTGGATCCAGGTGCGTTAAACCAGGGAAAGAACTAAAACATGCAGGATGCCGGCCCTCCAGGACCGACTTTGGGAACCCCTGTTCTATATAATATGAGTTTCACTTTCTTTCTTTTTTTTATTCTTTCAAACATTTTACAGTTGTCTCACTTTCTGAGATGACTGTCAAGAAATATTTCCCTTTTAGACAATAATCAAATTTTCCAATACATATATAGAAGCAGGATGGTGTAATATCTGTATGTAGTGCTGCATGTACACACTGCCTGTGTTTGTAATTAATTGGTACATTTCCTAAGGTCAAGTGCTGTAAACATGTATTTTTGCCATTTAATAATCAAAGTCTTCAATTAAAGCTGGACAAAATAAACCTCAGAGACTCTTCAAAGGTTAACAGTGCAGCTTGTTTGCTTCTCAGCACAAAATACACAAAACATATAATGATTGTTTCTTGGCTCTCTTTTCTAAATTGTTCAGTTAAATAGATTTAAATGGTGTGTCTTAATCTATATTTCAACTTTATTTGGGAAACACAAAAATTTCAGCTAAATGAGCTCTCAAGAACAAGCCGGGCGAATTGATTGGTTTATATCTATATGCAGCATTAAGAATCAATTCCTTTGTAATGAGATTGAATCAAACTTGTGACCGTGTGTAATGTGAATGGTTGCTCCGAGTAATTAACTCACAGCGAATTACTACCCAGCCTTGCAGTTTCCTCGCAGTGCTTTGAGCTCATTGTTTAAGTGTCTGGCTAACAAATCTAAGTTCATTTCTGTTTATGGGTTTTCTCACTACTGAATTAGGAGGGTGTTTCTGTTTGGAATGAAGCAGAAAATCCATGTTAAATTAGGAGGTATAAGGCGAGATTAGAAATCAGAAATTAGGGAAAACCTTTTTAATATTAAATATACTCAATGCATGTGCAAAAAGTATGAATGCAGCGTTGTTCAAAAAATAAAGATGTTCACATATTTTTTTACAAAATCATTTGTATTCAGGAGGGGGAAAAAAAAAATCTTCCAATCATCCTGTATGAATGCTTCCCTGATATATGCACCTTTAAACAATGAAACTTTGAAGAGGAAGAGAAGCTTCGGCATTACTGACCTATAATGAGGCATAAATAAAGCCAGTCTGAGTGAGCAGCCTGATTTGCACCTAGTCAACATTTATGTGAAAGCAGAAGTCTTGAAGTTAACCTTGTGCTGCTGGTCATTTTGCTCTTAAATGAGATGAGTTCTGACCTCTGCTCCTCAACTTCTTCCTGCCGTCCGATCACAGCGAACTGAAACAGTAAGAAAAGGGTAATTTTCAAGTCTACGGGTAAATATAGACTTATTTTTGTGTCTAAATGTATTTCCAACAAAAAAACCCTCAAACTACAGTGCCTTGCAGATGTATTTTTATGCCTTTAGGAACATACTTTAGTGTATTTTTGAGAGATTCTAAAGGATAAATGTCACATAATTGTAAGCAAAACAAGGTTTTACGATTTTCTAAAGTAAAATATGAAAAGAGCCATGCATTTCAATTCAGAATATTTTACTCTAAAGACAGCACAAAAGCAAATTAACATCAAAAGACACCTTATAAGGCTGACCTGTATGAGTGAAAGTGAAAGCCGAAGGCTGATTGTAATTCTGAGAGAGCAGCAAATATCGTCTTAGGCGGGAAATTGAGTTGGTAGCATGTTATGACAGCCTCTGCAAAAGTCTTTCTTCAGAGGCCACTTCAGATTCATTGCAAGACTGACTGCTACTGGAGCTCTTTCCTAAACACTTCAAAAACATTCACAATTTAAGTAGCTAAAAGCGGGAAGAAAAACCAAAGATCTGGGAGGAGATTCCACTACATGAATAAGTTTGCTATTAAAATATGGCAAAATGATTCAATGCATATCACTACTTTTGCACAAGGCCTTGACGTCTCATAGTGAGAATCCATGTTTAGTATCCCTTGTTTGAATTGAAGCCATTTAATAAAGATTTTCTATGTTGTGCTCTAAGCACTAACAGACGCTAGTATCTGATGGAAGGAAGAACTGAGTGAGTGTAAGTGGTTTGATGACTGGACAGCTGGTTGCCACAGTAATACCTGTAATTCAGTGTTTAATAAGCTACCTTGACAGATCACAAACAACTGCATGACCACATTTTATTGAAAGCAAATGTGTTTAAAAATTGTATTCACATATGCATTAGAAATCACATCAGAGTTCTCTTCAACCCAACTGAGACTTTTAGGGGAACCAGACTTTGCTTTTTCCATATAAGAGTTAGATTGCACATCCACAAAGGAACCAGGTATTCAACACAAATGAACTAAGGTTTGATTAAAGCAGCCTAAATAGTGCTGGTGTGAATGAACCCCAAAACATTGAGTAGGTTTGATGTGGAGGAACTGTAGAGGCCTGACATCCTTGGGATGAAATAGATACTGTGTCAAGCCTACTTGTCCAACATCAGTGTCTAGCCTCACAAATGCTCTTATGTATGAATAGCCAGATATTCCAACAGACTTCCTCAAAAGTTTTGTAGACTGCATTCCTAGATGAATGGAAGCTGTTTCAGATACAAAGAACGGTGCAAGAAAACATTAAAGCCTTTGGAATAAAATCTGAAAACTCATTAAAGTTCCTGTGTGTGTAAAACCAATACTATTGGAAACATAGTGTTTACAATTAATCTTAGCCATCTAAGCTACAGCTTGCCTTTTCATCAGTGTAATATCATCACTTTCAACTGACATTTGGTCAATAATGTTTTGCTTCAGTTTTTTGCAGCCGTAGAGACCAGAAGCTCAGTGGGGCTTTTATTTAAAACAAAACCTGGACTTTAACTTCTGTTCTTGTATTCTGTTCAAAACACTGTTACCAGGGACCATGTGGGCTCCTAAGTACAAGCAAATCTGTATCTATAAATTTTACATTGTGATTTAACTAAACCAAATTGCTATTTTCACATTTCAGCAGCTTGAAGCAGTGGAGCTGCCCTCACTTGACTGAAAGTGCAGCTGTCAGCTCTGCTGGGATTCAGTCCTAATCTGTTAACCCTGAAAGCAAGAATCTGAGTACGCTGCTGAAGGGACAACAGTTTGAATCCAAGCATACAGACTTTTGTTGCTTTACACTTTTATGTCATATTGTTAGGATACAGTAAAAAGTAAATTTGCATAAAAATGCTAACATTTTATATTACAGTACAAAAACGAATTATATTTAAAACTGAAAACAGAGAAATATCTCTAATAATGCAAAATAAATATAGCATTGGTGGTTGCTGGTATGGTTGGGATACCTACATATTCACAGAGTAGTTTGACTGAGATTTAATCAAAAGATCATCAATTTGTAGCAAAAATCTGGGAAGGTCTCTGGCATGAGTGAGAAGTTAGTGTGATACACCCATGGCAAAGGTGCTACATGCTATAAGTAACAGAAGCCAATTAAAATGTATTTCTTTCTACTTTGTGGTTTCAGTCGGCAAAGAAGTTTGCTCACAGACTCCACAAAATAATATCCCTGCTATCTGCAATGGTGACCAAACTCTCATAGCAATTTTGGGAGTTGTTAGTGCTCCTGCTTGAACTAATAAGTACGAAAAAAAAGAGCTCTTCACTGTGGTAGGGTGATAGTAAAAAAAATATGTCTCCATATGTGGAAACAGGATTCTGTCAAAAACATTTGGTTGGTGGATGGAAGAAAGGTTTAACATACTGCTTCTGAAGAAACAGAAACTGTATAATGAAGACAGAGGAGCTCAGATTAATCAGACATGACTTTACTCTGAAATATTTTAAGGGCAAGAGAGCTTTGGCAACCTTATGAAACTCACTATGGAAGTCTGAAATTTTCAAATCCTTCTCTTTGTTTTTATTAATGGACGTTCATAGCATATATATATATATATATATATATCTATATATATATATATATATGATCTGTTAATATATATATATATATATATATATATATATATATATCTCTATATTGC
>CAEFZX010002087.1:0-136444 GCA_903066825.1 Alfaro cultratus | reverse complement strand
AACCTCCAAATGTTCTCATTTAACCCACCAGAACCTCTAAATGTTCTCATTTAACCCACCAGAACCTCCAAATGTTCTCATTTAACCCACCAGAACCTCCAAATGTTCTCATTTAACCCACCAGAACCTCTAAATGTTCTCATTTAACCCACCAGAACCTCCAAATGTTCAGTTTATTTCAGTCACTATTGATTAATTCCACACAAACTGGTATTTCTATGGAAAGTAAAGAGTGCCAAATTACAGTAACAATAAATAATTATTCAATAAATAATTTAATGAATAAAATTGATTAAATATCAATTAATTTTCAATTAAATGTTGATTTCATATTAAAAATGACATTTTGTTTTTCATGAGCCAGGAGTTGCTCACCTACAGTTTGCAGTAAATAACAATTTATCAAAGCTTTTTCCACACTTTCCAGTGAAAATATTGACCTCAGAGTTGAAGAAGTTGTCTTGACTTGCTGTTTGAAGCGGCCAGTCAAACGTCAGGGTTTCTATAGAAGCAGCCAATCAGATGTCAGGTTGATCAATTATGTTTATCAACTAATGATTAACTGATAAGCAGCCATTTTGTTAAGTTTTCTTTTGTGTGAAAATGGGCGACTGTCTTTCCATAATCTGTAGGGCAAAATGTTTAATAATATACTGGATTTAAAAAAACAAAAAAGTTGAAATTTTTTATGAAACTCATTTTATTTGGTAAGCTAGCTGTACGGGTCACACTTTGAGCTCATGTCACAGCAAATAAATGATCGGTTACATGGACCAATGTTTGAGAAAGGCTGGCCTAAGCAGGCATTATTAGTTGATTAATTGTGTTCCTTTTACATCTGACTCTGAGTTTCCTTCATAAAACTAGCCAAGCCCAGGTCTCCATGTTTTGGAGTTAAAAAATGTTTAAAATTGAGAGGAAATTTGGAAATACCCCTAATGTTTAATTGAAAGACATTAACAGTACATAAACACCAACGATAAAGTTTTAAAAAGGGAAAATTTTTTATAAAACTTAAAATAAATATCTGATGTCAAGTTGATTAATGTAACTAAAGGTGTAACTAAAGCCTGGTGGGCTGCCAGGCTGATCATCCACTAGGAAACCCTGCTCAGGATTTATTCTGTGACATAAACCAGGAGTTCATTCATGTTTATTGACTGTTGATGGAGGCTGTCCGTTTGTCCATCCGTCTGTTAGGTGTGGAGTCTAATCGGTTCCAGATCGGGGAGGAGTCGTTCCCGGAGTTGCCCGGTTTGCTGGAGTTCTACAAGGTCCACTACCTGGACACCACCACGCTGTGCGAGCCGGTTGAGAAGTCCAAGAGCGCCCCCGCCCCGCCCGCCGCCCCCCAGCAGCCCAAGGAGCAGGAGTTTGTCCGGGCGGTCTTCAACTTCCCTGGCAACGACGACGAGGACCTGCCATTCAAGGTGGGAGACGTTCTGCGCGTCCTGGAGAAGCCCGAGGACCAGTGGTGGAGCGCCGCCAGCCAGGACGGACGCATCGGGATGATCCCAGTCCCCTACGTGGAGAAGTACCGGCCCGGCTCGCCCCTGGGGGGCGGCGGGGCCCCCCAGGGGAACCCACAGGGCAACCCCGGCCCGTACGCCCAGCCCATGGTCAACGCCCAGCTGCCCAACCTGCAGGACGGCCCTGTGTACGCCCGCGCCGTCCAGAAGAGGGTCCCCAACGCCTACGACAAGACGGCGCTGGCCCTGGAGGTAGGAGACCTCCGTCCACATGTCCACACACTGTCTCCCTTCAGCAGTTGCACACAGGTCCATTCACAGGACGGTTCTGAACAGAGCCTTTAGAACCGGCTGACTGTGGCAGGCTGTTATACCATAAAATCCCATTACAATCCAGATATCTGAAATTACTTTGTGACTACTATAAGCTAATTAAGATATCGCCAACAATGTTCTGACCAGTTTAAATGACTTCAGATTTACCATTAAATTGTCTGAAGCTGTAATTCAAGTAAGACGGCAGATAACAATTACTTTAATAATTGATTAGTCTAACAATTAATCTGTAAAATAATTACTTTATTGTTTATTTTGATGAGTGTTTGGGCAAGAAAATTGGCAAATTTAGCAGATTTTCTATTTTTCCAATTTTTCATGCAGTTTAACCATAAAATCAGCTTATATTGTAGATAACTGAAATTACTTTGACTAGACATATCAGTTAATGGAATGTATCAAATTGTCTTTGTGCAGATATTTAAGAGTTCAGCTCAATTATGATAATCAAAATGTAGTGGTGGCTCGTCAGAACTCGTCTTTAGATATTTCCATCAATCTGCTGCACTAAATACAGAATCCAATAAATGAGTTTCTTCCTGTTAAGCCTGAGGACACAGCAGGAACTAAACATGTAGAGAAAACCTTCAGGTTTCTAAGTGTTTCAAATGAAACTGTGATTATAATGGAGTTATAATGTGTGGCATAACAGAGCGCTGACTGGAAACCTTCATGGTGCTCTAGCTTTTTTTCCCAGGAACAAAACTCTTTCAGTGATGAACAAACTAGCATTGACGTCTGAACCAAAGACCCACAGTGTCATCCTAAAGTCAGACTATGGCAGGCGGTTTTATCATAATATCAGTCTGCACAACTATCTGTCATTACAACCAAACATCTTCAAAGTGTGGATCCAAGCATAAACATTAGCATGCTAACCAGTCAGGTCGTTTTCGCACACTGCAGCTTTAAGCCTGATTGGTTTTTCATTTACATGTCACTTTTTCTGTCCTACCTGCAGCAGGACGAGCCTTCCTGTTAGCTGCTATTTTCCACTCACTTCTATAGGAAACACAGATAAATGTTCTGTTTAAAGCAGCTTCTGAATACTGCACGTCAAAAACACAAACTCTTACCAAGTACCTCTGTCTAGTTTGTAGTGCAAATAATTTGAAATAACACAAAAAATAACTTATAAGTAACTTTTCAGCGAGAAATACGAGCTTGTTTTAAGTAAATAATTCTTTAATATTGATGAATAAGTCCCAGTTCCATTGGCAGATTATTTCACTGATAACACATTTTTCCCTGGTTATAAGTAAAATAATCTCCTAATAGAACTAAAACTGTTTTATCAATAATGAGAAATTATTGATTTAAAGCAAGCTCATATTTCTTGCTGAAAAGTTGCTTGTAAATAGTTTGTCTTGCATCAAATGCAGTTGAAACTCGACTGAATTATGCGGTGTGTGAACCTGTCGGGTCGGTTTGGTAGAGTCGTCCCTGGAAGTTGTGTGTGGTTCCGGTCCGACAGGCTGGTTTGGTTCTGTCTCCTCCAGGTGGGGGACATGGTGAAGGTGACGAAGATCAACGTGAACGGCCAGTGGGAGGGCGAGTGCAACGGGAAGCATGGCCACTTCCCCTTCACCCACGTCCGGCTGCTGGACGACAGCGAGAGCTGAGCAGAACCGGGCCGACCGGGAGGAAGCTCGCCCACCGTCCGATCTGGATCGGGACCGGCCATCAGGAGGCGAGTGGGCCGGCCTTCCTGTTGTCTTTGTGGTGGACAGGTTTGAGCCTGGGGTCAGACCGGGGTCGCCTGTTTTCCCCCTTCATCCCAGTTTCAGCTGCTGAGTGGAAAACCAGCTGCATCTCGTTTTATTTGAATTAATGGTGGGTTTTTTATGATTTTAATATTTATTACCATGGTGCAGATAATTCTGGAGCTTCGGATGAGTAAGGGCGACGTTTGTAAAATGAACATATTATTAATATTATGGGTGTCTTTTTGTACTCTTGATTTTTTCTATTATTATTGTTTTTGGACCAAACATCTGCTCAGAAGCTCCCAGAAGTCGGGCTCTGGTTCTGTGGCCGCCATCTTGAAACTACATACTTTAGGCTTATTTTGAACATTTTTCTGCTCTTTTTGACCACAGAAATATGGAAAAAATATTAAAAGTTTTATCAAGCTACATTTATCACATTTAAGTTTAGTTTTCTGGTTTCTGTGGTGGAAGGGAACCTTCAGAGGTTTCCCTGGTTTGTGATAAAACGGTGCGATGCATCAGTAAGAGGATCATCCCGTATCATGATGCCTCCACCGCCGTGCCTTGGTTCTGCTTGTCTCGGATGGAGCGGATCGGTGTCTCGGTTTGAATTGGGATCACCCACAGTGAGATGGTTTAAAAATGTGAACTTTTTCCCAGTTTTTGTTTATTTTCTTGAACTTCCTGTGAAGCGTGTTGACGTCCTGCTGACCTGAGGATGAAACTGATCTGAAGCCAGAGGAGGGTCAGTTTCTTGGTTTTTGTTTATCTATGCAAGTATTTTAAAAGACAAAACATCCACAAATTAACACATTTTAAATGATTAAACTTTCAAGTCAGGTTTTTTTTAACAGTCATTACTGTATTGTAGGTTTCTAATAGTACAATAACCCCTAATATTCAAACAAACTGTTATTTTAATGTTTGAATTTTGATCTTTTCCCTGGGGATAAAAGATCCTTGTTTTTTACTTTATTGTTTTTATGTTCAGAAGAACATAATTTTATGACTTGAAAAGCTTTTGTAACAAACGTCCATGTTTTATTGGGATAGTGATCAAACTTTCTGGTGTTGATAGTACTTGTTAGTTGTTCTCTCCCTGACGCTGGATTAATCCCTGAACTCCTGAATCCACAGATGCAGCCACTGGGTTTCTCCATCTGCCTTAAAAACAGCCAATGAGTTTTGTTGGGAATATTTCTCCTGACCTCTCAGTTTTATATGAATAAATTTATCCTGGTTTTATTGCGTTTTATATATTAAAAACACCAACGCTGTATTGATGGATTTCTTCCCGTCTTGAGTTTACAGTCTTTTTTGTTAAGTCTTAGAGTAAAATGTAAAAAGAGCTATTTTGTACACTACATTAAAACTATGTTTTATTACAATGAAAACCACAGCCAGTCTGTACAACACTGCATATACTGTATTAATAAATAAATATATGAAATATTTCTGACTCAGTTGTCCATTCTTATGAGGGCTCCTGGAATCTTGTTTTACTAGAGGTGGAAAGAGTACAAAGATAATGCAATCAGGTAAAAGTACAATTACTTTGATCAAATTTGACTCATCAACCTGTCTATATAGTTTAGTTACATACACAGTGATGGCATTGACGGCGTCTCCATGTGGCTGGCACAGAGCATCCCGATCTGTTGCCTCAAAACAGATCTTTTTTTGGAAATTTATGAATGCTTGACATATGCATTAACAAAAAATCTCTTCTCAGTTGGAGCTGCTGGCAAACAGAAACACTGCAAGTGTATCAGAGTGAAACATGACTAAAATCTCAATAGGGTGTTGGTTAGCTACAGAAATGCTGACATCACAGGAAGTTCCAGTAACAGCTGACGATTGAATGCACGTGCTAGTCAAAAACACAGGAAAATTAATATGGATAACTTTCTGCACAGGACAAAATCTATTTTACAGAGATGGATTTCACAGCAGCACCTCCTGGATTACGCCTCTTTTCCCCACAAGCACTGCTAATCCACTTCCTTTGCTTTTGCCATTCCTTTTTAAATTTCTGGTTAAGGTCACAAAGAGAAACTGGAATAAACTCATCTGTAAAGCGAACAATACTGAATTCTAAAGGAATTAAACGTTTTTTAATATAAATGCAGAATGAATATAGCAGAGAAAGTCCAACCAGCCACGCAATTATAGAAACGAATCTAGCACTTTAACACATTTTTAAACTGTTTGCATAAATGTAGGGTAAATAAGCTGTTTTAGTGGATTTTGTAGCTTCGCGGGAGGCGTGGATGCTGCTGCTGCTGCTGCGTGGATGTCCCGGATGGAGCTGCGGCGCCATCTTCACGCCTCTGCTCACCGGTGGGTCTTCGGCTCAGCGGAGCGACAGAGCTGTTGCTGATCCACCGCCAGGACTCTCCGAGCAGCCCGATTATCGTCCCCTGTTTCCCCACCGGGACGCTGAACGCAGCCCTCCCCGCTACCGGAGCACCATGGCGGACAGAGAGAACCTGGTGTACCAGGCCAAACTGGCCGAGCAAGCGGAGAGATACGATGGTAAGGCTGCGGACACACACAGATCATAACGGTCACTGCGGAGTGCTGCGGCCCCCGCTCCGCCGCCTGCCTGTCTCCCTGCGCAGCGCAGGGGGCTCGGAGCCGCAGGTACAGGCGCCTCACATGGACCTGGGGGCTGAGAGGACACAAAATGGCGGAGGCTTTCCCTGCCTTATAAAGGGAAGACCTGCGCCTTATTAAAACCGGTCTCAGTCCCAACAGAAAGCGGGGTCCGTTTGCGAGCTCGAGCCCCGGTTTGTGCTTCGCTAACTGGGGAACGTTATGTTAATGCAGCTAAGCTAGCCTCCTGCTAGCGCTAGTTAGCTGCTAACTAGCTGGTTAGCCTTTCTTTACTCCCCAGTCCTCTAGCTCAAACTTAAACCAGTTTGCTTTCCACCAACAATAGCAATAAAATGTCGCTTAGTGTGTAAAATACCGCAATAGTTCATTTTAACGAATCCCTCCCCAAACTGTGTGATTTAAAACACATGACTAGCCCTTTAATTCAGGTGTTCCTGTCCTCTTTACTGCAGGTGGAGATGAGGAAAAGACATGTTAGCAAACATTTACAGAACAATTCAGTCCCTAATTAAACTATTTAATCAGGAAGGGGATTAGAAATGAATTTAATGTCACTAGTTTGGGGTAAAAAATTTAAACAGCTACAGAGTTAAAGCTAAACTTTCCTGATTCATGTCAGTTTGAATCAATACCAGTTAAATGTGAATCAAAAATTAATTTTAAAAAATGCCTAATTTAAATTTAAATGGAATGTGTCCCTGAATAGCCTTCCCTATTTTACTGTTATTAATAATTATCAGTTAATTGACCATTAGCCATCACTTTAATCATTCAAAAGTTCACATTTTACTTGATAATTACATTTTCACCCTTTAGATCAGCAACCAGCCGTATTCTACATGCAAACTAAAACATATTTAGTTTACATTGTTTTTGAAAGTGAGCATTGGAGCTAAATCCAATTTCAAGATGAAAAATTATATAGTTTTTGATTGAAACTAGACCTGCTTTCGTTTATGAAATTAACCAACTTTTTTTGTTTTGGGTTTGGAGCAAAAAAAAAAACAATAAAAAACGCTCCAAGTTTTATTGACACTTTAAAAGAAAAAATAAAAATTTAAAAAATGAATAGAACAGCTGTTGTTCTTCTAGCTGAGCAGAGTTTATTTTTGGTGAGGCTGGAAAGCCTCCTTGTCATCAGCCTCACTTTCCATAGGTTGTACGGACTCCGATTTTGATTTAGTCCAAATAATGAGACAAGTCAACTAATTTATGAACTAATTAATAACTAATTTACTAGCTAATACTCTGGCTTCTTTTTGTTGCTGTAAATTATTTGACTTTTATGTTGTCAGTTCTAGAGTTTTCTTGCAGCAGTGTGTGAAAACAGACGAATATTGGAAAAAACATCAATATTGTCTGACCTCATTTCCTGTCCTGCTGTCTAAATCGTCCGTCCAGACTCCGAGGCGCCTCTTTCTGTTCGATGCCAGTTCCCAGTGCTGGTTGGCATTTATCATTTATCCTGATAAATATGTTGGGCTAATTTTGATTTATTGTTGTCACAATGAATGTTTAAAACCCCCCCAAAACCAGTCGGTATTGTCACGATTGATAGTTTTACTATTTCCTTCCACTGTTTCTTCAATGTAAACATCAATAAATGCCAATACATCTGAAAACAGTGTGAAGTTTAGTGACGTAAATCACACTTCTTTATGTGACCGGTGTTATAAACAGGAATGTTTTTCAGGAGCAGCATTTGTGTTTGTCTCTGATCTGGTAAAAGTGGCAGTGATGATGATGATGATGATGAGTTTGTAGTGAAGGGTCAGAGGTCAGTTCTGCTGCTGCTGATCTTCAGGTGTTCAGAAACACAAACACTGATATCCATAATAGTGATAATAATAATAATACTCAACCCAAACAAACCATGACAAAACATTTTCCCACAACAAGACGTTTTCATTTTGTACATTTTCCAGAGAGGCTGCAGCTGATTGGAGGATTCCTGTGTTTAGATCAGATACTGATAAAATGATCAATATCGATAGATCTGAAGTGATTTGTGGCTGCAGGTGAATGTTATGGTTTGTAAATGTGATCATGTCGCTTCGGTTTCCAGGAACTCCTGAGCATCGATCAGAATCCTGATCGATGCTCAGGAAGCATTGATCAGGATGCTTCCTGATCAATGCACGTGAAGTGCCTCTTAGCAAGGCACTTCACGTCAAGTTACAGAAATACATTCCATGTTAGGGCTCATACTAATAATTAATCTAATAATCAATTATTCTGACAATTACTTTGTAAATTTTTTTTTTTTTTAAATCAGCACATTTTGCTGATTTTTCATTTTATCACAAAAGGTTCTTTTCTGCAATATAAAAAACATTAAAACATGCAAATAAACTTCTAAACCTTTTCTAAATAAGAAAATCGATATTTTATCAACTAAAACGACATTTGTTTAGTGAATGTTCGATCACTTGTAGCAAAAGATTCATCTGCAGAGAAAAAAAAACAACTTTCTAATATTAACATGAAAAAAGCTCTAATTGTTGCATTAACTGATTAATAACCAGAAAGCATTTGCTGAATATTAGATTTTGTTTTTGTCTATTTTACACATTTTGAACCAGATGAAGCTAAAACTGCTACATAATTATAGAAAAATAAGTGGCTTTTTTTGTCCTCCTGAATGCTAAATGTATGTTATGTGGGTCTGTCCTAATAATAAATCAATTAATGTCATGACGAATTCAATCATTTCCATTTGCGTGGTTCATTGTTTTTCTCTTTGTGTCAAAAACTGGATGATAAAAGTTTTCTGTCTGGAGTTTTGGTCTCAACTAGCCCTTTATATGAAGACTTTATGATTCCTTTAATTTGTTTTGTTTATTTATTATGAATATTAAAATATCTTCCAGTCCCAATGTTAAATGTTCTTTAGAACTTGAATGTTTAATGATCTTTGAGAATTTGTTCTTGCATTATTATTATTATTATTATTATTATTATTCCATTACTTGAAAATGGACTCAAAGCAACAAAATTGTGGTTTATCATGATAACTCCTACTTTATCGTCCAGCAGAAAGCTGAATTCTCTGAATGAAAATGCGTTTTAACGTGTTTCCTGTTTGTTGCCGTGTTGCGTCTCAGAAATGGTGGAGTCGATGAAGAAGGTGGCCAGCATGGACGTGGAGCTGACGGTGGAAGAGAGGAACCTTCTCTCCGTCGCCTACAAGAACGTGATCGGCGCGCGGCGAGCGTCCTGGAGGATCATCAGCAGCCTGGAGCAGAAGGAGGAGAACAAGGGCGGCGAGGACAAGCTGAAGATGATCCGGGAATACCGGAAAACGGTCGGCTCCGCACCGCACCGTCTCAATGGGAACGCTGACCGGCCTGACCAATCATAGTGTGTTTTACTGTCCAGGTGGAGAAAGAGCTGAAATCAATCTGCAACGACATCCTGGACGTTCTGGACAAACACCTCATCTTAGCAGCAACCACCGGAGAATCCAAGGTTTTCTACTACAAAATGTGCGTACACACACACACACACACACACAAAATGGTTTCCAATCTGCCAGAAATCAGTGAACGTCCAGAAAACCAATCATGAGTCTGATGGTCTGAATAAAGTCCTGGTTAAACTGGAAACCAGTAGCTTACTGATGGAGGTTTAAACTGAATGGATTCGTCCATCCATGAACTGATGAGAAATTTATTTTAGTATGAAAAAACTAAAACTGCTGCTGTAATTAAAACTAAACACTACAGTATTTATCTAAAAACTAATAAAACTGAATTAGACAAAAAGGCACAACAAAATAAAACTAAACTATAATGAAGAACCCAAAACTATTCTAACGCCGACCTGAATTCAGTCCAAATAAATAGAAGCTGTAAAACAAGATGGCCGCCATGGCGTGCTGACATCACTCTGACCTACAGAAACACGACTGCGTTGGTGGGGGAATCCCTAATTTCCAAAAATGAAATCTTCAGAAAACTAAAACTATGAAAAATGGATAAAATCATTTTATCATCCAAAAACAGGAAACTTTAAGTTCACAGCAACAATCATATTTTTCCTCTGAGTCTTCCTTAGTGTGGAGTCGGTTTCTGTTGGCGCCGCTGACCTGTCTGTCCCGGTCCAGGAAGGGAGACTACCACCGGTACCTGGCGGAGTTCGCCACGGGCAACGACAGGAAGGAGGCGGCGGAGAACAGCCTGGTGGCGTACAAGGCGGCCAGCGACATCGCCATGATCGAACTTCCTCCAACGCACCCCATCCGCCTCGGCCTGGCACTCAACTTCTCCGTTTTCTACTATGAAATCCTGAACTCGCCGGACCGGGCCTGCAGGTACGCGGCCGGGCCGCAGGGCGGGCCGGGCCGGGCCGCAGGGCGGGCTGGGCCTCACGTGGTGTAACCTGGTATTTTGGCTCTGGCAGGTTGGCGAAGGAAGCTTTCGATAACGCCATTGCGGAGCTGGACACGCTGAGCGAGGAAAGCTACAAAGACTCCACACTTATCATGCAGTTGCTACGGGACAACTTGACGCTATGGACCTCAGACGTTCAGGGAGACGGTAAGACGCCACGCTCTCCACCACAGACTTCTCAATTCCCTCCTGAGTTCTTCCTTCCACTAACTCTTCATCTGTTCCTCATCCTCCTCAGACTGTTGAGGAGCCTCCTCTTCCTCCCTTCCTCTCCGTTAGAACAGTGTGTTTAGTAAGTCATTCCTCCTCTCTGGCTCCGCCCCTCACTGCTGCCCTAACCTCCCCCTCACACCTCTGAGCTGCTTCCTGTTTGCTTCCTGTTTTCTCACTATTTCCTGTTTCCTGTCTGCTTCCTGTTTTCTCACTATTTCCTGGGTTCAGAGACCGTCGGGAAGTTTGTGTTTTTGAAAAAACAAATGTATTTCCAGACGATATTCCATATTTTCATCCATTCATTCATCCGTGGTCAATAACTGAACTTTTATAAATTCACATATTAAATATTTTCCTTCATTTCTCATGAATTTCTGATCTCTCCAGTGAAAATGGCTCATTGAGTTTAGATTCATTCATTATTAATGATGGTAATGACTGTGAGGTCACATGACCCCACAGGTCGCTCCTTCATCACTTCCTGTTTAAATCCTGATGGATTCCAGTTGTCTTCCTTACACAGGTTGCTTTGTTGTCGTCATGGTAACCCCTCTAAGCTACCACTGTTTCTGTCTCTCAATGTATTTTCCCTCCTACTAACCTCACCAGCACTCTATCAGCGCCCCTCCCAGCATGGTGCCACGCTGCCAGCAGCAGGTTAGCCTCTGAAGCTAACAGGAGTCATGCTGTTTGTTTCACTGGAACGCTTGATGTGGCGTTTTCCATCACTACTAATGGGGAAAATGGGTCGTGTTTTCTTAAAGGGACAGTTCAGTCCTTTTTCAGACGCTCTGATCATAATCTCTGAGCATCTTCAGTTTGAGATGACATGTCATCAGCAAATACTATGCTATATTATGGCTGTTTATGCCATGCTAGAATATACGATGGTGTACGTTAGCATATTAGCATGGCTACCAGTATACTAGACCTGTACTATATCACTATATATGCTCTCCTATGTGTTTTGGTATGTTAGTATATAGCATGTCTATCTGCATATCCATTCCTATGTTATGGACATTTATACTAAATTAGCATATGCTGTTAGCATATACCTATACTATGTTATGCTAGGTTCCCGCTGTCGTAGGCGTTTCCTCCAGACTAAACTTCTACAGTTATTTTAACTTTATAATCTTGTTTTGTTGCTCTTCTCCTCACTGAACTGTTAGCTTTAAAACTGAGGACGCTGAAAAACAAACATGTTCTGGTATAAACAGAGCTTCACAAACCCTGACGTAATGTGACTGATGAACATTTCTACTCTGGAACCACTCCAGAAGTGTGACGCGTTAGCCTCGCGAATCCTCGTTGATCGCTCTCTTCCTCTTCATTTCAGGCGAAGAACAGAACAAAGAAGCACCGCAAGACGCGGAGGAAGAAGCCCAGCGAGACTGAACAACTCAAGACAAACCCTCCTCTTCCTCTTCTCTCTCTATTTTTTCTTTCTCGTCCCAGAACCAGCTCCGGGTCTAGCCGGGTTCAGCCCACCATCTTCCTCCTACCCTCACATGCACGTCTCCTGTCTGTCCCCTGAGGATCCTCCCCGTCCACCGGGGGGCGTCCTACCCTTCCTCTCTCTCCGTTAATCATCCTCTGCGACTTTTTTATTTTATTATTTCGCTTTCTTTGCTGCATCATCTGTTGCCAAGTCTGCTCGCCTGTATGTGTACCACACATCTGCAAGGCTTTATTTAAAGATGAAACTTGTTTTTGTTCCTGTGTGTGTTCATGATGCGCGTCGTCTCCATGCTGTTGGTTTGAAACTCTTCAGTCCTCATGATTAGAGACTCCAGCTGAGTCTTCAGGGTTCCCTCATCTCATCCTGTCTCTTCCTCCTCTTCTTCCTCCTGCTGTTGGGTATGTGTAACGTGAATCTGATTTGTACTACTGGATATTCTCACCGGAGCCACAAGTACCATCTGTATTCTTTCTGAAACGCAGCATGGAAAACATTAAACTTCAAACTGAAAACTTCAACCTGTGTCCTGTCTAAAACTCAACCACTAGAGGGCAGTCACGTCTTTTCAAAGACTTCAGCCTTCATTCTTCTGAAGTGTTAAAATATATAAAAACAATTTCATTTACTTCAGTACTTATAGTAAATAAATAATATAGACAAGTTGCAATGTATCACTATTGTTGGTCTTAGCTGTCAAGTCAACATAAGACGCTAGGTCTTAAATGTATGCATAATATATAATAGAAAAAAGGATGCAGTTCTTTGCTAATAATTGTCAGCACCAGGACAACTAAAGACAAGGAAAACTTATTAATAAAAAAAAAAGTGAGACAGGGAATTAGGTCAGTTTTGCTAGCTTGACTGACTACATTAACATGTAGATGTGCTGTGAACATTTAGCACACTCAGAGAAGTGTGCTAAATGTTTTCAAAGTTAGCAAAAGCACAGAGCTAAAAATTAGGTCCACTTAATACTGGACCTAGTAGCACAGTAGAAATTATGTGGAAAAATTTACTTGGAAGCTAAATGTGCCAATGTGCTGAGCTGGGGCTCTTTGGACGTGACGTCATATCCGCATGAGCGAAATGCGCCTTTCTTGTTTCCGCTTTGAGTTACCATGACAGCTAGAAAAGACAAAGTAGTATTTCAGACACAAATAAAACAATACTATGCACTTTGTTGTCTTCCTAATATAATGTGCTTTTAGGTTTTCATGGATTTCCAAACAATCCTGAATTAAGAAGATGGAGGTTTGTAAATATTCGTTGCTACCAGTTAAAGCTAACGCTGCACAGCAAAGTTTGCAACCTTCACTTCACTCCGGATCAGATTCTTCAGCCTAAAACTACCGGCTGGATACGGATGGTAAATAAAGGAGCCTCCTGTGTTATTTCCATGGAATCACTTATGTATTCATTCAGAAAGAGTTTATGGGAACGAGAGAGCAGCGCAGAGCCAGACAGCTGAGCAACTGATCCACCTGAACACACTGCTGTAAACACGTCCTGCTTCACAAGCATGCAAAACTAATACAACCAAATAACACAGAGACCTTAAGGAACACAGACATATTTTTCTAAGCCCGAACAGTAACCCGTTACTCTGACACTAACAACAAACACACATAATATTCTTGAAAATAAGGTAAAAACATTGTCCGTTAGAATGGATTAAAATGTTTAGATACGTAAATAGCACATTTTTACAAGAAAAATGTCCGAGAATATTGTCTACTAGCATAAGCCAGAGCTAATGTTAGTCATAAAGTAAAACTCACCTTCGTACCTGTGAATGCATAACGCGGTGTACATATGTAGCAGTGTGATGTTATTACACTAGATTGTCAAGTTAGAAGCTATTCCGGTAGGAAATTATATGAGCACCGGCAGCTTTTATTTTGAAAAGACGACAGAACCATTCCAAAACAGCGGGTAACTTCCTGTCTCAAAATTATTATTTTTATTAAAATTTAATGTGTTGTAAATAAAACTGTGAATTATTACCGTTACTGTTGAACATATTGAGTTCATAGATTGTTGTTTTGATTATCAGTTCGGAGTTTAAGAAGAAAAGTTAATCGGATCATACCATTATAACCTGTGAAAGGGTTTCCCACGCTCTCCGTCGCGCTCTTTCTGTTCGGATTCCGTGGGAGAAGGTATGCAGTTTTGCTTTCTATGGCTACTAAGTGTATTTTAATTGTAATAAGTGTTAGTTTTATTACTGTTCTTGTGAACTCATGTGCGTTGAAGCACTTAACCGTTGTTAAGTTACGGTTAGCAGTTATTTAGCTGCTTTTTTTTTTATATACATGAAACATTGCTAATAAAACTGCTACATACATGTGCTGAAATAGTATTGTACAAACAGGCGCTGTGGAACACTGAACCGAAAGGCCTGTTCTTGATTATTAATTTCTGCCATGTGAATGCAGGTATGTGATGTTTCATTATTATCTTTGGTGTGTGATTATTTTGTTTATTTTTTTGTCTTATTCATGTGCTGTTTAAGGTTTTTATGCCTATGTTTGGGCTGAGTTATTAATTATTATTGCAATTAGTTTTATTTTATAAGGTAAATGTGTTATTTTACACCAGTCGCACGCGCGCGCTTTTCTTCTCTTTCTGTTCGGATTCCGTGGGAGAAGGCGCTGTGGAACACTGAACGAAAAGCCTGTTCTTGATTATTATTTTCTGCCATGTGAATGCAGGAGCATTAAAAGTGCCTTCCAATCAGCTGTTGTCTGGCAGTCATTCTCCACAAGACACAATGCAGAATCAACTACGCTACACATATTAAAACCTTTCTCTAGTTTACTTGTTGGAGATTCGGATCGATGTTCATTATTAATCGTTACTCGGTGCCCTGAAAGCACCGAGTGCAAAATGCCATTTTCAACAGACCGAAAACAACCGAGCCACTTATCCCCGAACGCGGAAGCTGAGGTGCAAAGAACCCAAGTGTCCCCATCACTGAAAATCAGCATCACTTAAAAAAATGACACCACAATTTTAAATTATTTTTTCCTTTACTTAAAAAAGATCAAAAATAAAGACGTACAATTAAATCAAAAGACGCCCATGTGACGCGTCCGGTCTGGAGACGGATGGCAGGACAGGAATGCAGACCTGGACCGGTGCAGCTGGTTTCTTCCCTTTTCGTAAACATGTATGAGGACGGGCCGGATGATGAAACGTCTAACAGCGCCTCTGGGCGTCTCGTGTCCTCCTGCAGACTGTCCAGCTGGACGTCTCTTCTACAGCGTTTTGAGCCTCCCAGAGGATCCACAGTGATTCAGCTAGGACTGGCCCTAATCCCAGTTCAACACACAACATAGTGGGAGAGATGGCGTCGTTCCATTGATGGCGGTAAAGTACTACCCTGATAGTACTGACTCAAGTCATTTTTTTTTTTAGTTCTCAGCATAAAAAAATAGATCAAAGGATGGAAAAAACTAAATAATCAGAGAGCAGGAAGTTGGTTCCTAGAGCCGCTCTCTGGATCTACGTCTGCACAGTGAGGACTGTCACGGCACCGTCTGTACCAGAACCACGATCCGGACCAAAGGATCAACCACGCATGCGCTGAAGAAATACTTCCAGATTATTCCTAAAACGTACATCAGCAAAGTGTAACATAGTTGTTTATATTCATGAGCTATTTTCTAGGCAATGAATAAATCTCATAAAAGATTTGATTATTGTAAAAAATAGAGGCCTTTTTTGTCCACCAGAGGGCTCATTGACAGTAGCTACTAGCAGTCTTGTTATTATTATTGAACTAAACTAGAAGATTTAACACTTCCTGTGAAAATACAGTGTGGATGCTGTAAGCTCAGTGGTTCTGGTGAAAATTGCAGAAGCATTTGAAGTCAACTGCAGAAGACTTGCAGAAATGTAAGAAATGGGCAGAATCAGCAGAAGAAAGCAAAAGTCTGCAGAAGGCCAATTAGAAAAATAATTTCAGGAGTGAAAATTTTCAGTGAATGCAAAAGTCACACCCAGAGGCTTTTTAGAAATCGATGCTTTCAAAGCTAAACTGTAAGGTCACAGCAGTTTATAAGGTAAAATGACAAACTAATGGCAGTTTGTCATTTTACAAACTGATAGTATCAAAGACTAGCACATTGGCCAACTGCAACATTCATCCCATGCAATGTGAAAAAAACATGTAAAAGCTAAAATTAATTGAAAAGCTAAAGCTAGATGAAATCCTAATAATAGCATGTAGGCTACCACTAGCATGTTTACTTAGAATAACATAGTGTGAAAAAACCCATACACTAGCTACATTTAGCTAAACTGCTAATATTAGCTAAAACGTTACAAGCTACAACTGCCACACCAATTATTCATTCAAATAATTATAACATTGTTCATGAAAATACATCCTCTTATAACAAATAGTATTTTAATTAACATAAATGAATATGTTACACTTTGTTGAGCTACGTTTTAAGAATAGCCCGGAAGTATTTCTTCAGCGCATGCGTACTTCAGCTGCCGGTTCAGATCGTGTTTCCAGAACCGACGTTCCGTGACAAAGACTACACGGGTCGGGCCTATAGGTGGAGCTAGTAACATTCATCCTGGAATATACTTCAGAAACTTTACTGCAACAGGTATCAGAGTATTTGGGCAGTGGATACCCTTCACATTGAGTTCGGATGCTCCTATGTTAATAGAATAAACACAAAGTTCGTCGGTCGTCGTCCGCTTCGTTATTGCGACGGATAAAATCTCCAGAGATGGTTTAGAAAAGAAAGAATCTTCACTACAACGTCCGCTATGTACAGGAGTTTAAAAAGCAAGCACAGCCGTGGGGATGTACAGCTGGAGTTCCTCCTCAGAATATACATATTTACTAATCTTCACAGTATTCTAGATTTGCACATAAATTCAGTATCAATAGATTTAAACTTCAGCGTTTATGAAGAGAAATATCTGCGTATGTTCCCGTCGATATCCGTCCAAGAGCGGTCAGCTCAGAAAACACCAACTAATTTCAAGTGTGCAGTTTTTTTTTCTTTGATATTATTTTTTGTCCTCCGGTTGGAATAAAAAAAAAAAGTTCTGGTTCGTCCCCTGCGGCCCGGCAGCGACCCGCTGGCCCGGTGAATCTGCCTCCTGGTGGTTCCGGTCGGTCGGTCGGTGTTGCATTAAGGCACTTGAGAGGTTTTTGGTTTTCAAGGAAGCTCGGAGGAGACGAGGGCCAGGCCGGAGCTCTGGCGGACGGGCGGCCCGGTGTGGACGGCCTTGGGGCAGTCGGGCGTCAGAACCCGGCCGTTCTCCCCGACGCTGCCGGTGATGGACAGTCGAGCCTTGTTCCTCATGGCTTCTGTGAAGGTCAGCTGCGGAGGACAGACACAGACAAGAGGCTCGTTTCACTCCCAGGTTCTGGTTCTGGACATCTGGATGGACGGCTGCAGACTGGAGTTACGGGTCGATACCAAAGGAGACAATTTAATCTGAAAATTAGTTTTGAACAGTTTTTTTCTTTTTTTCAGTTTCAAAATTTTATTCAGATTTAAAATATTTTTTCAATTTCGTTTCAGTTTCAAAACTTTGTTTACGGATAAAATTTTTTTAGCTCTTTTTAACTAACTTTAAAAAGTTAGTTAAAACTTTTAACTAACTTTAAAAGTTTTAACTTTAGGGTTAGGGTTAGGGTAACCCTAACCCTAACCCTCTTATGTCCTCTTATGTGTTTATTATCCAAAAATTCAGACTCAAATTAATTTTGAGACCCTAGCATGCTTCCTTCAATAGGTTAGGATTCAAAACGTGTTGATTGCATTTTTTCCGCAAAATCATTCTTAGACAAGATTTTATTCTGCTCTACATTTTGAGCTGTTTTTGGGCCTCTGTCACTTTAAATCCAAATAAGCTGCTGCTGACCATCCCCCCACTCAACTTTTCACACTCCCATGTGAAAATGGCCGCAAACAGTATGCACAATTATGCAACCATATGTCTCTGAAAAGCAGAAGTGGAGCCTCCTGCACGACCAACCAGAATGCAGCAAGTTGGTTGGTAAGTCAACAACAAAACACTTGTCTTTTACAGCAGCCATTGTTCAGTGCAGAGAGCTATAAAACCAGCTGAGCAAAACTTGCTTGGGTTGCTAGGTAACGGGTGGAGCTCCACCGGAGTTGCTAGGCAACGACACAGTGCCCCTTGTTGTGACTCAATCAGTCGGTTCATTTTCCAGACAACAACAGCCATTACCTTATTGCCAAAAACTGACCGGGTGTTTTTTGTGTTGCTCTGGAATGGAGCAACACTCCACTGGAGTTGCTAGGCAACAACACAGTTGTTTTTAGAAGCAGTTGAGACTCTAATTGTTACTTTCCTAAAATAATGGCCTATATAATTTTTTGCCAAACGTAATTTTTTTTAGTTGCCTAAAACATCTTTTGGAAAGAAAGAAGTGGTGATTTTTTTTTTATTTAACCAAGAAGCTTTTAAAAACTCCAATCTGCAAAACCAATGAAAGCATGAGACGTACAGCAGCGCCTCCAAAGAGCCAGAGCTTCCCGTTTCCTGTGAAGAGGTCTTCATCAGCATTTCTGTTTGGACTTTGGCTGCATCTCATGAAACGGTGACCTTTGACCCACTTAGATATCAAACTCAACAGATGAACCAACGGCGTTTCTGTCCACACATCAATCAGCATCTTCAGGCACTAAATATACACAGTTAGTTTCATAGATGCTAATTCTTTAGCTGGATCCATGAAAATACCAAAAATGTTGCGTGTTTGACCGACGGAGAATCTGAATCCTAATGGAGACGCATCGAGATCAGAATCAGCCAAGTTTCACCTTCACCTAACCTGTACATTAACCCCAACCCACAGTACCTTCTGGGTATTTTAACAACAACCCTCTTCGGTGTACATGTCATTACTGAGTGATGAAGGCTCAGTATTGACTGTTTTCAGCATCAGGAAACTACATTTTCCACATGCTAGGTGACGTCTGCGGATCTTTCTGGCTGCGACGGAGTGAGAGAGAGCCAGACTTTCTGCAGATTAAAGCTGAGCAGAGGACAGAAAAGTGGCTGTCATGGACCATGCTGGAACTGGAAAACTAAGGAGCTACATGTTCTAGGAAAAGTAGCAGCACTTGGCGTTTTCAATAGACCCGGTTCTACTGGAACCAAAACTTCAAGCTTTGTTCCATCTCCAGCTGCTGTGGTTCTCTTTCTCTCTGCTCCAAGTCAAACCAACCAAACCCTTTGAGCAACCTGTTCCCCTCCTCACCTGTGGGGGTGCTGCATCAAGAACCTCTCAAGAAGACACTGAGCGCAACTTCCTTCTTCACCAATTGGAAACAGAAATGGAGGCGTCAGATTTTAGCGGTTGGGGGATTTCTCCATGAGCCAATTACCCAGAATGCCCTGCACTGTAGCCCACTTTTGCTTATTTGGTTTGATTACGTGTTCACACCTCCCCACATGAACCGACGAGGTGTGAATGTCCACATGAACTGGATCAAACTGGATCATGTTGGATCAAACATATTGAATGGGGTCTTTGTTTCAGGTCTTTGCTAGATGTTTTGCTTTTTTAGGTTTGCTGACACTTCTTATGTCCAAAAACAGATTGTAGTCACATTACAAGGTTCTGCTGAACTCAGAAGATTTATCCAAAGTCCAAAGAAAAACTTTGAAGATGCCCAGAAATTCTGGAGAGCTAAAAGTCTGACTCCTTGGAGGGAAAACATGAAAGTGGTTCTGCAGACATTTATATGCAGCCACTTATCTCTGTATAAACCCATTACCAACAGAATGACTTCACAGTGATAGGTGCAGGGAAGACAGGGAAGCTGACTGAGCAACGGTGAAGCTAATGAAGAGTTTATGCTGATGGGGGACACAACGTTGGACAGATATAGACTGGGGACAGAGATCTGGAAGTCAACAACAGAAAAGATAAAGTTCTTGGACTCGTCTGGAGGATTCTGTTCCTGAGAACATGAATTTGATAAATGTTGGGATCTTCTAGGGACAGACTTAAGACAGTGTCTCTTACCTGAGACCTTTAGAAGGACACAGATTTTTTCCTATAGGACTTAAAGTTTGAAGACAACATAAAATGGACAAAAGGTCTACAGTTTGATGTCCTCACAGCTGTAAATGTGAGACATTGATCCTCATCTATATGGTCTTTCCTCAAGCCTGAGAAAAAAAGCATCACCTCAGGAGTGACACTGGAAAATAAAGAAACCTGGGTCCAGCAAGCTAAGCACTTATTGGCATTCCTGCTTGAATCCCTAAACCCATTGGCACCCCAGCAGCCCACATTAAATATATTTCATTATTTTGAGGTGATCAGAGCGTTTAGGAGCTTCTAACTTTTGATGGACGTTCCCACAACAGCTAGAGGACTACCGGTAAAATGGGTCTTATGGGGCAAAGAGATACCAGACCAAGCTAACCTGGCGGCTAACTCTACAACCAGTTAGCCGATAGCGGACCAGCGATGGACACATGGTGGAAAAGGAAAGTTACTGGCTCTGGTTCCTTCATGAGCAAAGAAGAAAAATGTTCTCAGGATTCTGGTCACAAACAAACTAACTGGGATTAGCATTAGCCTGAAGGACTTAGCATAGCATACGTTTTGCATAGTCTTGCCAAAGTACCAGAATCAGTTCTCATTGTCACATTTACATGACAAAAATTGTGTCATTTTGTTCATCATGTCTTTAGACCTTGTCACCCTCTGCTCCTCTGCCTGGACGTGTTCGGCGTAGATCCACTTTGAGTACGCCTCAAGAACACGGTGAGAAAAATGTATCTTTGCATGGACATATCTGGCAGATGACAACGTAAACGACGACTACCTTGACTACACCTCAAGTAAAAATTGACCTTGGTGAGGACGTGTCTGGTGGATGTCCACTTCAATTACACCTATAGTACGCAGTTATAAAATTTGACCTTCCACTTGAGGTGTACTCAAAGTGGATGACAGGGTCAGGCGGACGTCCACCTTTACATTGGCTTGTCCGATGGATGTCTGCTTCGAGTGAAGACTATTTGGGAGCCTTGCCAATAGCTAGACGAGCTTCTGCAGCGTTCAACACTGAATTAAAGGTTGGATGGGGTGCCAATAATTGTGGAAGGTACTGTAGGTTAAAAAAATACTCCTGCACTGTATCTGCAGTGGTTTCTGTGCTGAGAATTAGCAATGCATGTTTTCTTTTGGCGGGAAGAAGGTTCTGTGTGATGAATGAGGTCCAGTCTCTGTAGCCACACAAACTGCGAAGCATTAGAGACGACATAAAGTCTGAGGATGACTCATTACTTCCTGTCACACCGAGGGGAAGTTCAAACGCAGACCAGGACGTCACAGCAGCACAAAGTGAGCAGCTAAGACAGGGAGGTGGGAAGCGCTTTGCCACTGGTCACCACAGTCACTCAGCATGGCGGCGCGAGCACAGGGAGGCGAGGCGACAGGTTTCACTTACAGTCTCTGGCAGGGAGCTAGTGAAGGGAGAGCAAAGGGTTGGGTGAAGCCTCTAGGAAAACCACAGCTACATCTTAGCCTCCCCGTCGCTGCCATAACCATTGAAAACCTCACTAAACTCGGCTAAGTTGCGGATGCTGCCGCTGCGCCTGGGGCTCTGGTTAGGCTCTGGACTATGGCGGGGGCTGCCGGAGCGGCAGGGGTAGCAGCAGCGGTGGGAGTGGTGGGAATGGGGGTGTTGGGACGGGGACTGGGCCTCCACCTTCATTCTTTTAGCCTCGTTGCGTGACTTGTAGCAGAATTCGATGAGGGCCACCAGCATTGCCAAACCCAGGCCCCCGACGAGGATGTAGAAGACCCCCGCCACGTTGCTCAAGCTGAGGGCCTGGGACGACTTGTCCTGTTTCCAGTGAGGACAGGAAAATCCAAAATTAGGACAAGTTGGTACAGAGAGGTCAAAGCATCAATAAATATACATCAGACAGAGTAAAACGGAGAAAAATCTCTCTTCAGACTCTCATCATTCACTCACAAACACCAAACTCATCAAACTGCAACCATTTCCACATTGACCTAAACTACATTGACTCAAAACTAATGAATCGGTTCAAATAAAATAAAAAAAGAGTTTCTCACTTACCCCAGTTTACTAGAACTATGAGTTTTTACTGTTTTTAGGCACAGTAAAGCTTGGTCTGCAAACAGTTTACACTGTTAAAAAAAAACCACATTTATATTGTTTTCCTGAAATTATAACATTAAGGGGGCAATAATATGCATTTTCCAGATAAAAAGTTCCGTATTGTAGCATAATTAAGTAATTATGTTAGCTTCTAGTTATAAAAATTATATATATAAAATATGACTTAAAAGAAATTTAACTTCCTGGTTTAACGCTTTGAAATTGGGCCTCTGTCTCTTTAAGAAGCTTCTGCTCTAAAGCTCTGCCTTCAGGAAGTCATCCCAACATGGCTCCTCTATTAACCCTTTAATGCCATTTATTTATTTATTTATTTTATCGGTGTTGCTGTGAAAAGTAGCTCCTATAATGAGCTCAATTGGTGTTTGCTAATTGCTGCTGGCTAGTCTGAAGCCAGCAGCCCCACCTGCATCCTGGAGGCGGGGCTAGGTCCACCCAGGTGTTTTGCACAGTTTCCATGGAGATCAAAGGATTTATCAAGCATTCATGAAAGAATCAAGGCAACACTCCAGGTGTATCTTTGGGGAAAACTTTAAAAAGCGATGGAACCCTCAAAAAAGTTGATTTTACTCGATTCAGCCTCTTTTAATTCAACTGAACTTTTCCTGTTTAGGTCAGCAGAAATAAATTTTTTGCTAAATGTCAAAATATTTAAAGAGACTTTCTTCAGATTCAGAAGTTTCTATCCATCTCAGAAAGTCTTCAGACTTTGGTCAAGCATTCTGGTTTTCCTTCTTCAGGATTTTCACCATAGGTTAATGGAGTTTTGGTCCATTTTTCCACACAGAACAAGCGTAACTGGGTCACCTTTTTAGTTCTGATCACTCGGCTAAGTTCCTTTCTGAGATCAGAAGCTTCTATTCAGATGCTTAAAGACATTGACTTTGTTCCTTGAACAACCAGTTTATGGGGGCGATAAGATGGGTTTAGACATTTATCCCATTAATTAATTAAATTCAAATTTTAAAAGAGCCATTTTTTATTTACTTATCTATTTCTGGTGTTTGACTATCTGAATAATTTACGTTTGACAAAATAAACAAAAATAAAAAATCTGTAGGGGTTTGAAAACATTTAGTAAATTGTGATTGTCTGCAGTCTAGCTGAGGTTCAACCACTGACTTCCTGTTAGTTTTCACTTGTCTTTACACCCTGAGGTAAGTGAGAAAATCCTCTTACATGTTTTATATGAACTGCTCCTTTAATTCCTCCCTTTAAAACAGATCCTGGTTTTAATTCCCGACCTTTGAACCCTGATTTTGTTCAACCAGACGCAGCCGATTTGAGCTCACATCCTTCAGGCACATTCAACCCACGACCTGTTGGCACCAAACGGCTGCCTGTCATGCTTAATCTCATCTATCTGTGTGTGTGTGTGTGTGTGTAGCGCGCTGTGCTGCATGGATCTGATTGGAAATGTGGAGTTTGCATGCAGCTTTCCTAGATGAAGCCTCCTCCGTGCTGCAGAGCATCAGCAGAGTGGATCAATCGAAGGTTCTGGTCATGTCTGAACATGCCTTCTGACCGCTTGTGGTGGTAAACAAAGTGTTTCTGCAGCTGTGACACATTCAGACGTGGCCAAACGTTCTTACAGTGACACAAACGTTATCTGTTTATTTCAAGTTTTTGTTGTTTACTGAAGCAACATGGTGCTGAGAATAGCGCGGTTTCAGCACCAAATTAAGACTAGCGCACTCTCACTAATGTGCTAGTTACTTGCTAATTACTTGTAGCAGGAGGCTATATCCATTGCTAAGCTAGCTACTGATCTGATTAATTAGCAATCTGCGCCGGTAATTGAGTGGCCAGCGCTGAAAAATGAGAAGGAGGCTACTCATTAGCGTTAGCTTTCAATAGGCTAGCTGCTAGCATACCTAGACATTCACAACCCATATCTTCTTCTTCAAAGGAAACTTTATCGAGTCAAATGGAAACCTTGAGCATTGTTAATTACCTCTTAATTAAAAAACAAAATGGTCAGACTCTTCAAACATGGATGAGATTATTCTACTCTAAAATAATGTTTGAAACCGAGTTTGTGAAACCTTTGAAAGTTCTTTTGTTGAACTTTCATGGATCCATTTAATAGGTACCACTATCTAAGATGTTAGATAAAAACATTGTGGCATAAACACTTCATACTGGTCAATATTGACAATTATTGATAAGATTTTTTTGTTTTGTTTGAAATATTGTCTAACGGTGTGACCTTTCCTGTTTAATCCAGCTTTCTGTCTAAAACAGCTGTTTTTTAAAATTATTTTTAAGTAGTTACAAGGCACAGTACTGCTGCACAAGTTACTCAGGAGGTTGTTGCTAGGTAACCAAAGAGTGAAGGAGTTGCTAGGTCACCAACGTAGCTTAGCTAGCGGTGAGAGGCTGAGTGGCTAGTGTTTTTTCTGCCTGCATTCACATTTGCTGTCATCTAGTGGTTGGAGTTATAAATATTTATGCCTCATTTTCTACTAAATATATAACTTTATATCCAATGTATGTGCGTTATGGAAACAAACCAACTCTACTTAATGCATTTCTTCATATAATTGTTGATAAATTCAGGTATAGTGTGTAGAACAGAACGAAGCTAACATGGGTTAGCATGTGGTAAAAAGCCGTTTGTGTCACTGCAGAAGTGAGAGGCCCCAGCTGCTGTGCGTGGTGCTCATGCCTCGTGTTGGTCATGCCGTGTCCGCCATCTTAAGCTTCTACCTGCATGTCTGTCATTGGCTGCACTGCCAGCAGGACAAAAAGAGTGCAAAGACACACAGAGAGGAGGGGGGCACCCAGGCTGGTGGGACTGACCTTACTTCCAGAGTCCTTGGGTCCACACTCCCCTTTATCGTACCACCATTTGTTTTTCAGTTTGTCTAAGACTCCTGCTTCACTCAGTTTCAATACGGCAAGGTTTACGGGCGTTCTTCAAATCACGGGGGTCAGGGAAGGGCGGGGTGGGGAAATAACATAAATAACATCATAGGACATGTTATTTTATGTTATTCAGTCAGAAGAAGCCCAACAAGAGCAGCTCAGTACTCTTCACAAAGTGACGGAGCCAGTGAGGGCCCCACGGACACTACATGCCTCTTTGCTCTCTGGTCATGTGACCCCAGGTTGGTTTGGGAAAGGGGGCAGAGCTAACAGACATATACAGGTGGGGCCCCGGCTGCGTCGCTTTTCTGGAACGGGCGCATACTGCCGGGACCTTTCTGGGCTCAACGGCTAGCGCTGCTGGACCAGAACTACCAGCTCCGTTCTGCGTCAAGAACAGCGAGTATTTCTGCTTCAGCAGCACTCCTCTTCCTCCTCTTCCTCACAGGGTCGACCCGGCAGATGCTCCTGTTCCCAACAAACATTTCTCTCCTACCCACATCAACGTCAGAGCGACATCACGGCTAACCTTCTCGCCACCGCCTCCGCTGCCACACTCTCCTTTGTCGTACCACCACTTGTTTTTCAATTTGTCCAACAGGCCCTGCTCATTGAGCTTTAACACGGCCAGGTTAACGGCACTTCTTGAAAACGATAAAGCATATTTGGTGAGAGGGGTGAGTATGCTGTCCAATTTGGGAGGGGAGGAAGAAGAAAGGGGGAGAGGGAGGAGAAGTCAGAGAGGGACAAGGGTGGAAAAAAGTTAATCCCAGTTAAAAGACCTGAAAGCTCCCTGAGCCAAACCTCTCCTGTCAGAGCAGCAGCTTAAAGCTGGAAACAAACATTAGCATCTTTTAGTTCCCATTAGCCACTGAGATTTCAGCATGACAGCCATTTTTCAAGATGGTTGCCGTTTTCGAGCCTTTTAAACCAAATATTGCCATACAATGATCCCCATTTTCATTGCTTGGATGAACTTTATGTCAATTGTTTTTTATTTTTGTCATCCTATTTATACAACTTTAAAATGGCAATATGTAGCAAAATCAGAAAGTGAGGACGTTGCTGTTAGCGAGATTCAAACCGGTTGTCAACAGGAAGGATGTGAGACAGTGATCTTAATGGTTAGCATTAGCATTTTTTATGGGTTTAGTGGATTAGTGTTAGCTTATGCAATTTTGCTTTGTTTATTGGGTTCAGATACTGTCTTGTTTTAATCAGTAAAGCAATAGTTTAACAGGTTTTCTAAAGCTTTTTAATGTCTTTGTTTTTCATTTTAAAACGGTACATACTTAATGGTTTAAAACTTTTGCACATATATACTTACATCTTTATAAAACAGTTAAAACTGTTGAATCAAAGAAGTGAACATTGCTGCCACCTAGTGGAGTGGATGCAAAGCTGCACCAACATTCACATTTCTGTGCTGAAATTTCAAAGTTTGCTTTTTAGTTTTGTGAATCCAAACAGGTTTTGTTTATGTAACTAAAAATAAAATAAATACAATTTAAGCATTTACAGAAAATTGTGATTATAGATCTCTGATTAGCTAGAGATTCAGGTCAAAGGTCAGAGTGTGTTTTAAGGAGCTGATAAAGCTTTAATTCTGCTGCTGTGACCTAACAGATAAAATATGCTGACCTCCATCGCCATGACAACTGCATAAATCAAATCAAATACATCTCTAACTGTTCCCTACTTCACATCCTGACCCACAAACATTTTGATATTTTTACATGAATCTGGTGGCTTCTGAAGGCAGATGGTTTTATTTATAATGAGCTTTAAATGTTCATTAGAATTTAAAGTTTATTAATCTTTGATCTCGTCATTACCATTAATTTGATTGAAGATTGTCTCAAAAGTACAATATTATCATTTACAGCAATAAGTTCTGGGATACTTTATCATCCAGTGAGATTTATTAAATTGACAGGCCTTGTTTGGATCAGTTTAATGAAATTAGGAAGCGTTTCTGAGCCAAATATTGGTGAAATTTTCTGTAAATCTAAAACAGACTTCATGGTTTTTCTCTGCTGGCTGCTGTGGAAACGTTCAGGGTTCATTGTAGTTCTATTTTATTTAGTGGTGGCTTCTTGTTTGTCTAATTCAGTTTTAATTAGTTTTTAGAGTTTATTTGCTAGTTATTATTAGTTAAATGTTTCGTTTTTATTAGTTACAGTAATAGTTCTAGTTTTTTCATAACTTGGTAATAGGTCAACGTATTGTGATTATGTTTACACTGCATTTACATTACAAATACTCAAGTGGATTCAATTTGCGGAGTAGCTTAGCGTAGCGTAGCCGCCAGGAGGAAAATGGAGAGCCGTAGATCACCGACTGATGATGCAAACTGCTTGTTTCACATCAGTTTAAAAGGCTGATAAATAGATACAAATAAACATAAACAAAAAATAACATATCAATTTTAGTATGTTTTAGTAATATTTTTCCCCATTACCATTTTTATTTCTATTGCTTAACAAAATGTTTTCTCCAGTTCAGTTTTTGAAAATTTTTAACAAAAACATTATTTAATAATCTTGGGATCGTCTACAGGATTCAGAGGTTTGTCTCCTGGTGGGTTCAGATCCTTTTCATTGCTTTGCATCATTGACAAAATGAAACATTGGTAATGGCAGCAGATTGCAGACAGAAAATAGCATGAATGCTGAGTCAGAGGAGCGGTGTGAGAGTCCAGCCTGCTGCTGATGCTGATGGTTTCCTGGCGGTCAGAGCAGGAAGTGACAGGGTGATCCCGCCCCTTCCACAGGAAGCAGCCTGGAGGAGAGGACCACCAGCATCTGTCACTGACTGCGTCTAGTCAAAGCAGGAACTCCAACCACAGCAGCGCTGCACAGCCTCACAGATCCTTCACTACAGCTTACTGCAGTTTACTGCAGCTTACTGCAGTTTACTGCAGCTCACTGCAGTTTACTACAGCTCACTGCAATTTACTACAGCTCACTGCAGTTTACTGTAGTTTATTACAGTTTACTGTAGCTTACTACAGCTTACTGCAGTTTACTACATCTTACTGCAGTTTACTACAGCTTACTGTAGCTTACTATAGTTTACTACAGCTTACTGCAGTTTACTGTAGTTTACTACAGCTTACTGTAGCTTACTACAGCCTTCTGTAGTTTACTACAGCTTACTGCAGTTTACTACAGCTTACTGTAGCTTACTGTAGTTTACTACAGCTTACTGCAGTTTACTACAGCTTACTGTAGCTTACTGTAGTTTACTACAGCTTACTGCAGTTTACTGTAGTTTACTACAGCTTACTGCAGTTTACTGTAGTTTACTACAGCTTACTACAGCCTTCTGTAGTTTACTACAGCTTACTGCAGTTTACTACAGCTTACTGTAGCTTACTGTAGTTTACTACAGCCTTCTGCAGTTTACTACAGCTTACTGCAGTTTACTACAGCTTACTGCAGTTTACTACAGCTTACTACAGTTTACTGCAGTTTACTACAGATTACTGCAGTTTACTACAGCTTACTGTAGCTTACTGTAGTTTACTGCAGCTCAGTGCAGTTTACTACAGCTCACTGCAGTTTACTACAGCTCACTGCAATTTACTACAGCTTACTGCAGTTTACTGTAGTTTATTACAGTTTACTACAGCTTACTACATCTTACTGCAGTTTACTACAGCTTACTGTAGTTTACTACAGCTTACTGGAGTTTACTACAGCTTACTGGAGTTTACTACAGCTTACTATAGTTTACTACAGCTTACTGCAGTTTACTACAGCTTACTGCAGTTTACTACAGCTTACTGCAGTTTACTACAGCTTACTGCAGTTTACTACAGTTGACTACAATACAGTTTACTACAGCTTAATGCAGTTTACTACAGCCTGGAGATCAGAAAGAAAATAAAGAGAAATACAAGACTGCGGGATGGATGGATGGATGATTTAATGGACTGATGTTTTGTTGATTGGATGAAAGGTTGGATGTATGATTCATTGGATGACTAGTTGGATGGATGGAGGGATAGACAGACAGATGGATGGATGATTTAATAGATGGAAAAATGATTAGTTGGATGAAAAAGTCCAAGTGAGAGTGTCTGGATCTCCAGGTATCCTGGTGAACAGATGCTACCATAAAGAAGGTAATGTGTGGGTTAAGACTTTAGCACAAGTCTATATCCTGGATCAGTGGAGTCTGATGGAGGCAGAGCTGAACCTTCACACGGCTCCTCAGAAGAAACACAAATCTTTTAGCTTCATGCGGCTCAACCACAGAGACTTACCTGGACTGCACACCTAGAAGAGACACAACAAGAGACAAGCCCGGCCCCCATCCCACATCATCACGCATGCAGCAACCCCCCCACCACAGAAAGGCAGCACGCCAGGGAAGGTGGAATACCATAACAACACGTCGGCCACATTGTTACACTATTCCACCCACCTTAACTGTGAACCCTTGGGCGTGGCGACGCCGTAACCCTTGGAGTCCAGGTTCCCGCCCACTTTCATGGTGTCGCAGGGCTTCCTCTGCTCCGTGTACTCATTCATGGTGGACTCCAGCAGGAAGGCGTACTTCCCCTTCGACTTGCGGACCCGCGCCACGCCCTCCGCCGTGGTCTTGGTGAACACCGTGGGCTCGGCCGACTTCATGTAGCCCCACATCTTCTCATAGACGGCGATCTTGGAGCGCTGCGGGGAGTCAGCAGGGTTCAGGAGAAACACTCCTCCAGAAGTATTCACCCCCAGTGGTTCCAACACACACACTCCTCCAGAAGTATTCACCCCCAGTGGTTCCAACACACACACTCCTCCAGAAGTATTCACCCCCAGGGGTTCCAACACACACACACACACACACACTCCCCCAGAAGTATTCACCCCCAGGGGTTCCAACACACACACACACACACACACACACACACACACACACACACTCCTCCAGAAGTATTCACCCCAGCGGTTCCAACACACACACCTCCAGACCAACACAAAGCAGAAGTATTCACTGCCATTATTGATTTGATAAAATAAAAAAAATCCATTGTCTTTTGGCCTCCATTTTGTAACTATGTGGAATGTTCCGATGTTGCCATGGAGACGGTATTGGAACGTATGCACACGCGGAAAAGAACCAAACCAAAATGAAAACGAGATTCAGCCGGTCCAAACATTTGGAATCATTTTGGTTTTATCGATTCGTGGGCAGACTGAGCAGAGCCATGAGCTTCAAGACCAACTAAAAGAAAATATGTGGACACTGACCAATGTGCGAGAGAAAGATACATGAACAAAATGGCTGCTGTCCGGATCGACTCGTATGAGACAGTGAATAGAAACATGTTAGAAGATGTAGAGCAGCTACCTCTGATCTCATACTACGATGTAGTTCACTACTTAGTGAACAGGAAGAGTTTATACATCAGACACAAGCAATGTTTAAACGAATTTGTAAAGGATGTACAAACTCTTCAGGTGAATAACGAGGTACTGGTGACTGGCAGAGTAAGTATGTAGGCTACATGGCCGTCTTAGCTAGCTGATAAAAGCTATATTAGCTAAACTAATTTTGCTAGTTCGTCAGTAAGTACTACAGTGAATATCACTGCTATTTTATTATTACATAGAGGAGGGTAGAGCTCTTAAAAATAGTAACTGAGTATTGGTTATAATGTATTTATACAGTTTATACATTAAAAAGTAACGCGAGGTAGTTCTAAGCTTGTAGCTTGTTTTATTGTTGTCATAGCAACTCCATAGCAACTGCCTGTCGATGACCGTCGGCTACAAAGTTCATGGAACTGTGGCATCACATGAAAACTACATACTCTGCTAAATTCAGATTGTGCTTACAGCTCAGTTTGGTTTTCTCCCATTCACTTGGATTCCTTCAGTAGATTTTTGACATCGATCAGAAGGAAAAGTCATAAACTATGACATAGATTTTCTGCAATGTTTTAGAACTGAAGTCTGTCTGCAGGTTTAGCAATCGTAGTGGAGGAAGTGAACGTCTATGTTTGCCACGCTTCCAAGTATTAACAGCCGCCTTGTTTGGCACGGCTCTTCTGTCTTATTATTAATTTATTTAAGTTTGAAACGCTAGCAGAAATGTTCTGCTTGTTGATGCCGCTGTTCCACTGTGCAGGTTTTTGTATTTGCAGGCGACATGATTATCCGACGTGGTGAGGAACTGTACATTTAAACAATTCTTCTCTAAATAACTACAAAGGCTGTCAGATGGCTCAAACAACAATAATAAATGGAAATTAAAACATTTCCATCCACAGAAGAGGCTGTCTGCAGAGAGGTGGCACTCTCTCTGTGCCTACCTGCCTGCCACACTTTTAAGATACTGTATCATTTCTTGCTGTTTGTGTTGGTCTGCCTTCCTTCTGCGTCGCAAAGAGACAAATACTTCAAAGGCAAAAAAACAGAAAATCAGTTGGCAGAAAAAAGTCCTGATGTGTTCTCCTACCTTCCCTGGGGTTGACCTTTGACCCCTACTCACCCTGAAGAACTCCTTGGTGGATCCAGAGTCCAGCGTGCCGTAGGCGATGTCGGTCTGCTTGGCCAGATCCTCGGCGCTCTCGATGGGCGAAACCATCCGCTCCACAGTGAGGAAGGCCGCCAGGTTGGCCGTGTAGGACGAGATGATGATGAGGGTGAAGAACCACCAGACTCCGCCCACGATCCGGCCGGACAGCGACCTGCAGGGTCGCCGCAGAGGAAAACCAGAGGGCGAGACAGGAGAGGGACGAGTCAGCCAGAACAGAGTGAGAATGACTTGGTTGGAATGAAAGAAAAAAAAAAAAAACAAGAATAAAGTCTCAATAATACGATAATATTTATATTGAAGGATAATTAACAGATCGATTTTCAATCAGGTACAAACATGTCTTCACTGAGGAACTGTACAGTTGTTTACAGTTTTAAACTGACGTCTGTTGTCAGTGACTGAACACAAAACAGAGCAGAGCGAGTTTCATCATTTAGGGAACGCAAAGGAAACCTGTTCCCATGTCGCCTAGGAAAGAGTTTCAGAGTGGAGGAAGAACAGTAAAAATATGGGAAAAAATATATATATATCAATCCCAAAAATGTTTTAAAGTTTTCAAATATAAAATATAAATTAAAATAATTGATTGTGAAGCTCATTTTCTGATTGACTGCCAATCAAATTCATCAAGCTGCTTTACTGCTCATGCTAACTTAGCTAGAATGAAATGGAAAATATTCTGACAAGATGATGAACGGAACTGCTGCTGCAGAACTGGGGGGATAAAACAAAATTTGATGTGATTAGCATAAAATATGACATCATAATAAAACTATGGTAATGTTATCTGCTAATACTGATGGCTAACTGAAATCAGGCAGTATGAGGTTAGTATTTATGCTAAATGAATGAAATAATTAGTGCATAAAAACATTGTAAAAGTTTATGTTTATTTATTGTGCAGGATTGTCTGTTGGTTTGTAAAGGGGGTCAGAGGTCAGCGCTGAATCAGAACCTTTCTGATCCATGGTAACATCTGAAGCATGGCAGCTGAGCCACCACTAGGGGGAGCTGTGTCTCTGTGTTCAGCCCTCATCAGAGCATCAAACCCTCCATGTATGTTCCCACTGATGGAGGCGATTCTGTTTCTGACCGGAGGAAGAGCGCTGCAGCTCCTCTTCCTCCAGACGGATCAGAGAACATCAAAACAGAAACCCTGCATGGAGGAGAACAAACAGCAGGGGGCGCTCACAGCACACACTTCAGGAAAACATCCCCATTAAAGATCTGCTGCGGCTGCTGCATGTTGGGAACTTTAGCCTTGAAATGGACTTATTGATGTTTCAGCTCCAGACCTGAATACCGATGAGTCTCTGCTCCGTCTGTTTCTGGGGATTCCAGTCAGTTTAGCAGGGAAATGTCAACAGAGAGGGAGGCGGTGCTGACAGGGTGCATTGTGGGAAAATAAGACTAAAATCATTAGAATGTAAATGCAGCCAGCGAGAGAGGCAATATTTTAAATCTGAGCTCAATGAGCTGATTCAGACTTTAAAGCTGCAGAATGTAACTTTTATTAAAATATTTGCTAAAACAGTCAATCAGAACCAGGAGGCGGGTCTTATTGCTGTCAATCAACTACATGTATGCACTGCTCAATGTGCTAATGGAGAAACAACTTACAGTTACAGGAAAACAGCTTGTCCGACTTCATCGGTGGCTATGCTAACTACCTCCAGCATTGACTGTAGGCTGTGCTAGCTGCAGTGTAGCAAAGAGTCAGGAGGAGGATGTGAGCAGTCAACATGGAGGGTGATTGACATCGCAAAGCCCCGCCTCCTGGCTCCGATTGGTTGTTTCTAGTTGGAACAGGGAGGAGGAAGATCAATTTTTCACAGATTATCTGTCATAAACTGTCACAACATGGTAAATATGTAAAAAAAAAAAAAAAAAAAGTGAAGTTACACTCTGCAGTTTTAACTCTGGAGATGAAGCTCGTTCACTGACAGTCGTTCCTCTCCACTGTCGCTTCCCAGGATGTGGTTTAATTCTGCTGTAATCTGGATTAAACTGGGATGATTTTTCTGAATTGGACCTGAAGCTTCATTGTTTGATGAATTGGTGACATAAACAGAAACTGAACTGATTTAATTAGAAAGAGGAGAGTCGTCATGTTTTCTGTCTCTGCTGCTTTATTCAAACTGAACCAGAGGAGCAGAGTGTTTCCCATGATGCACTGCTGCGTGTTGGCTGGCTGGTAGCTCTGACTGTGATCCGCAGTGATGCGCCGCTGTGTCCCGACGCGCCTGAAGTAAACAGTTGGCAGAGGAAACCTCAGCAAGTTATTTCCAGGCTGCATCACTGCTTTGATTCTTCATTTAACTGGAACTTTGTTAATTCCTAATATTAATCTTCAAAAAATGGTGAAGAAATATTGTATTTTGAAATCAGGTAATAGATATACTTTAAAAATTAGTCTTTAGCCATCCCTCATTTTTAAAATTTTACTTCCAAGCAGCCAAACTCTCTTTAGTCCTTTCAGACTGGTTGGATTTTCTTTGGACTTTCGGGGCTTTAACGCTTATTTTTGAGTCCACTAACTGATTATTATCTTTTCCAGCAGCCATTGTACAGCGCATAGTGGTAAAACCAGCTCACCAAATGTGCTGGAGCTCAGCTTGAGTTGCTAGGTAATGACCGGCGTTCCACTGGGGTTGCTAGGTAACGGGCAGTGCCTGCTGATTTGTGACGTTACATTCTGGAGGTTTTTGAAACGGCTCATTTTCCAGATACCAAAAACATACACTTATTGATTTTTTAAAAGCCTGGACTGTTATTGGAAGCATAAAGTATAAAAATGTACAAAATGTGAATTTTGCACATTAGATCTGCTTTAAAAGGAGCAGAAAAAGTTGACATTATACTTTCAGTTTTTTGTAATAAAAGGTTTTCAGACATTTTACAAGCAGGTTTCCAGATATAGTTTCAGTGCAGAATGAAAGTCAGTTTTCACGAGGAAGCAAAAGAAAGCTCCATCTCTCTCTGATGCTGAGCTGAAACCTGAATGTCAGGATGTATGAGGCGAGTTTTCCCTGAGCGCTGGAAACAAGAAAACCCAGACAGAAGAGTATTAGATGAAATAAAGTGGAAACTAAACAGAAATTGGCTCCAGAGTTGCTGCACCGCAGCCTGCTGAGCCTCAGGGAGAACACAAAACTCAATATTGACCAAAAAAAAGAGACACTTTCAGCAATTAGTCGGTGGTTTTCCACCATTAGTGGAAGTTAAACTCGTTTGTATTCATTAAATAGGAAAGCAGCGCCGCTTTATACTCGGTTCCTCCACATTTTAAACGGCCAAATTCCAGATTTCACAGATATTTCTACTGCAGAGCTAAATGTTGACTTTGGTGAAAATATGACTTTGAAAAATTAATTCCAGAGCTAAATAGGACAAAATATTGTTGTTAATTATTTTCACTTTACTAATGGCCCTGGTGCTAAATTGTGGCTGTTGGTGATTAACAATAAACCCCAATCAATGAAGAACAACCATAATCAATAAATTGTGATTGTCTACTGCCGCCACCTGCTGGTCAGAAGAACAACGACTCTATGCTCTGCTGGGACTCCTGAGACAGAAAACTTTTAAGCTAATTATAAACTGAGCTTAATGCACTGATTGATAACTAGGATCAATTCAAATAAATGGGACTGGATTTACTTTTACTTAAAAAGCGTCTTGAGATAAAGTGTTGAACTGAACTGGATTTAAATATTTGTGAAAATTCTTCTTTTGGTGGATTTACTACCTCAAAATAAACCAAAAAATAAACAATAACAGAAAAACATATACAATTGTTTAAATTTTTAAGTTAAATCAAGGAATTACAGTTTTAAATATGCAAATTCAGAACTACCAGAAAAAAAACGGGCAGTTCTGATGGTGGTAATGAAATCAAACTGGAATATTTTAAAAATGAAACATAAAACTGTTCAAATGATTGTATAATAACATAACTACTGCTGGATGTAATAAGTAACAATATTATTCCATTATTGTTGGTGTTTCTGTTATCGATGCTTGTTTTGTTTTTGGTGAAATTTAGAAAAAAAAAAAGATTGATCCTCTACTGTAGATCAAATTAAATAAATGCTATATTCATGTTAACTAGTTGTAATATTCATGGATTATACATCTCATAAATGTAAAATTATGTAAAAATATCAGGAGCAGGAGTATCGATAAGTTTATACACTCCCTTAATGTGTAAAAAGTTTTAAATTTTTTGTACACATTAAAATAATATTTTAAGGAAAATGCAGTTTGGGAATCTGACATGGCAAACTAGCTAGCTAGCTAGCTGACATGCTATTAGCTGGATGTTAGCTTCTGCGATAGCGCTAGCCTGGTTTCCACTGAGCGTACTCATTCTTATTAAGGTATATTTGTGGTTTTAACTAATATAATAGGAAGTTTTAAGCATTTTTAGTGGGATTCTGACATATTTTCTGGCAGTCCGGTGAACACGGGCGTCAGCAGTAATTAATCCTCTGAATTTTGATGCAGAAACATTAAAGTTGTTGATGTTTCATCTGGATTTGAGCGATGTGTGTGAATATCTCCACACATCGATCTAATGTGACTGAAGAGCCACAAACTGCTTTCTGAGAGCAAAAGTCCCAGCTTCAAAGCCCTGCTGGAACAATCAGCATATAGATTATACGGCAAATGAAATGTTTTCTTCTTTCCATCTGCAGCCATAAAAACGAATCATATGATGGGAAAATCAGACGGAGGAACTTCAGAGATGATAATCAGGATGAAAGCAAAACAAATCTCCCCTCAGGATCATTAATACGCCATAATCTGCTTTATTATCAGTGACTGGTTAGCCCAGCAACCTAAAGGGTCTCCAGTTTTTATTCAATAAAAAGGTTCTGTCGCGTTGCACCTTTATTACTTTCTGGATTTAGGAATAAACTGCTGACTTTCCAGATTAAAAATAAAATGATAAAAATCAGGATTTTACTCACAGAGTGAGGAGAAAATTATAATTACTCTATAAGTGAGGTAATACTAACCTGACCAGTAATAAAAAATGACTTTATTAACTCAATCTGAGGCTTCCCGGATCAAATGTATAATTAATAACTATTTATAGGAGGAAAAAAGGGGAGAAATTGTTTTTAAAACTATTTTATTAACTAAACCAGTAAAACTTGTGATAAATGGTTTAATTCCACATTAACGCAGAAAATTGTAATAAAATCCTGAAATATGTCTGATGAGGGGTGGCTGTTGGTTTACACACTCGTAATGCTTTAAAAATATATATGATTAAATATTTCTGATATTTATCCTGAAGAATCCAACTAAAAAACAAACTTCTGTTAGGACATTAAAAAGGAAACAAGCAAAAGGGAAAAAGGAACAAAAACAGCTGAAATAAAACGCTGCAAACTCACTTCACAAAACGTAAGTCCTCCAGACCACTAGGGGGAGCTCTGATCTCTAATATTATATATATATGAATATGTTGCCAGTCTGTAATATTCTAAAATACTGTATGTTTGAAAAAGACATGAAAGACTTCCTTCACTGTTTTTCCTGAGCGTCTGCTCCAGGATTATTTGGTGTTCGACGCCCCCTAGTGGTCTGGAGGACTTCCGGTTTGTGGAAAGAGTTTGCAGCGTTTCATATCTCCTTTTACTTTTGCATTTTTTCGTTTTCTTTTTCTTCTCTGTCCTGTAGTTGCAGTAGTTTTCTTTAGGATTTATGTTTTTGTGTTTGTGTGTTCTGGAGTTTGCATCATTTATGCACTTGAACCTGTTGGCCTCTGTGATAGAGTCTAAAGGTGTTTCCTTCCTGATAGTCTGGTTGACTCGGTTCTATTGGAACCAAAACTTCATTATCTGTTCCATCTCCAGCTGCTGTAGTTCTCCTTCTCTCTGCTCTGAGTCAAACCAACCAAACCCTTTGAGCAACCTGTTCCCCTCCTGGCCTGTGGGGGCGCTGCACCAAGAACCACTGAAGGAAATGACACAAAAACCTCTGAGGACACTGAGCGCAACTTCCTTCTTCACCAAGTGGAAACAGAAATGGAGGTGTCAGATTTTAGTGGCTGGAGGATTTCTCTAAGATCCATTTCACGTGCTAACGCTAGGCTAACACTAGGCTAACACTAGGCTAACACTAGGCTAGCATGTTTGTTTTGGTTGTATTTACCCAGAATGCCCTGCGTTGCTTTAGGAGCAGTTTCTGGTCTGCTTGGCGTTCATATATGCATTCAAACCGAACCAGAGTTCACTTCAACCGAACCCAGACCGAGGTGTGGAGGACCAGAGTTTGATTCAGAACCGAACCGGACTCTTTTGACAAACGGACTGGAGTTAAAGCAGACTAAACATTGCTGGTGTGAATGCATTCTTAGAAAACATCAATTTTAACAAGAACGTGTAGATTTTTTAAATAAAACAAGAATATATTTGCACCTAAACGTCAGCCATACATGTTTGTTTTGCATAGCCGCAGCATCGTTAGCAACGGGACCCGAATATCAAAGCAGAAGCTCTAAATTGGAGCTCGTCTTTGAAGCTCCGGGCCAGCGGTGAACCCGGCCCAGTGCGAGCCTCCAGAACAGCCCAGAATATGCGCTGCGAGTGCAGAGAGGCGCTGCTGACATGAGCAATAAGCCATGCGGCAGAGCAGCGCTGTGGCGCCGGATAACAAAAGCTAATTGGCATTGCACTGACGGCGCGGCATGAACAGATAGAGCAGCTTCAAAGTCTTCCTCCTCTCTTCTTCTGGCCTGCGACTATCTGCAGCCGTCAGGAACGTTTTCTTCACAATCTGAGCTAATCGGCGCTAATCAGGAGCAAATGAGCGGCGGCATGACTCAGCAGAAAGATGGTTGGTCCGCCGGAGGAAACCACCTGGAGGAGCGAGACGCTCCTGATGCCGCCGCAGGAGGGAAAACTTCACCTCTATTCAGCTGGGATTTGTAGTCAATTAAAAGGACTTTGGTGTCACCGTTTCATCTGAGCTCCCTTTTTCTCCCGTAACCATTGGAGACCGGGATATTAATCACTGAATTAATTATTGCTGCCGCCCAGAGGGAGCGGAGGGGGGCAGTAACCCGCATTTAAAGGAGAGAAAGACTATTTCCAGCTCCGTTCGCCCTTCCTGTCAAAGAGGAAGAAATTAGTTAAAGATCTAGATTAAGAAGGAGAATTAATGTTCCTGAAGGGACAGAACCACAGACCGGTCCACACATAGCTTAGGGAACATATTCACTCCCTCACTGATGCTCATTTCTTTACACTGTCCCGCGATTTTACACAAATCTGTCTCTAATTAATCAGAATGTCAACAAGCCTAATGAATTTTCTTTCAGCTGTTCTTTAAAAGCTCAGACTCTTTATGAAACTCCGCCTTCAGGAACAAACTGTCCTGTTTACAGTGAGGAGACGAAAATCTGAATCAGGACCAGCACTGAGCAGTAGCTCTTACAGAAGTTCCACCAGGCGTTTGCTAATTGCTGCTGGCTAGTCTGAAGGAGCAGAGTGGATTTCCAAGGTTGGAAACGGGATTTTCCTCCAACATTCTGAGCTCTTAAGTAAAACACACTGTGTCTGGAAAACACTCCTTCCTCACAGATGTTTCTGGGGACATTTGAAGGTTTTGGTAAAATCTCTCAGCAGATGTAAGTTGTTTTGTGATTGTTTTTGACCTCTGACCTCGTCCCTTCTGGTTTCAGGGTGAACTGGAAGCGAGGGAGCGCTCCTGTTGATGGACTGAGGCGTCACGAGATTAGCAGTGATGGGAGGAAAGCGCCAACAGAGCAAAGAATGAAAAGCATTGTTGAGCTTTAAGGCTGTTATCTGCAGGAAGGCAGGCGGAGGGCGGAGGTGGGATGGAGGCAGGTGGAGGTGCACAGCAGGTGTTCTAATCACACACACCGACCTGCTGGAGTACGGGCTGCTTACGTGAGCTACAGTTTTGACGCACCTCTGGATCCTCCATGTTGTCTCCTCCTGCGTGGGCGCGGCTGATACGGGCCGATTTTATCTGCCAGCGTTACGCTATTACTCTACAACAGCAGCCATTAGAGAAGCAGCAGCACAGGGCGGCGCTGATAGAGCAGCCGCTCCTAAAATAACCCGAGCGCACCAGCAGCAGGAAGTTTAAGCCTGACAAAGCCATTCACACTGAGATGGCTTTGCAGCAAATGAGAAACCGCGGGGAATTAGAGGCTTTATAACCGTCTGAAGGCTTCGGCGCGTCAACAGACAGGAAGCCTGACGTTACAACAGGCGACTTCCACCGCACAACAACAAGCACAAGCCAGATCCTCCACCATGTTTACTGGGAACCAGTCTGCCGATCTCCAGGGTTCTTTGCCTTCAAACAATAGAGGAGAAGTTGCAGACATCAAGGAACAACAAATGCAGAGACAGACCGAACCAAAACCAGCAGAATCAGTCAGCGCAACATGAGACGTTCAACAACGAGCTACAGCAAACAGAGAAGCAGACATCAGTGCAACACAGAAAAACAAGCAACAGTTTTTACTTTGAGCTACATGCAAACTCCCTTATCATCTTAAAACTCTCTTCTAAAACAGAAGAATGAGTTCATCATTTCTGGGAAGCATCATCTGATGCAACAGCGCTGCAGAACACATTTCAGTAATTATTCTTTAACATCATAATAATTTGTTTCTCATTTTCCTTGTCACCTTATCTCACATCACTTGCAGCTGTAATCATTTCAGACATAAAATTCCTCTTTCTTTTTGAGTTTTCCCCATTTAAACAGGGGTTATGATGAGTAAGTATAAACAATCAGTACCTTACCATCAACAGGCAGCAGTCAGACTTATCTCTGTTCAGCATTTCACCTGGGAGACTAAAGTTAAAACCTACATCGCAAGTGTTTGAAATTTAAAACCTTCACAGTTTAAGAAAATGCTGTGCGAGCCAATTTTAAACTGAAAATCTGTAGCATTTCCTTATGCGAGCAACTAAACCAGCTGACAGTACACTGCTATGTTGTGGAGCGTAACACCAAATTAGCTTCAACAAACAGTAAAACTGAAAGGAAGGCAATTAAAAGTGGTTTTGGATTTCAGCATGAGCCAAATCATACAGACAAAAAACTGTTAGCTACTCAGATTCACAGACGATTTAGCAGACGTCTGCTATTAGACGTCTGCTAATAGCAGGAATCAGCTAATAGCAGACGTCTGCTAATAGCAGGAATCAGCTAATAGCAGGTGTCTGCTAATAGCAGGAATCAGCTAATAGCAGACGTCTGCTAATAGCAGGAATCAGCTAATAGCAGACGTCTGCTAATAGCAGGAATCAGCTAATAGCAGGACTCTGAGTCATCTGGTCATGCTGACATTCATTAACTTTTATTTTTGCTCCCATTAGAAGTGTTTTAAGATTCTTCAGACTGAGATTTCTCTGACTGCTGCAAGGAGATTGAGCCGTGGCCGATTTCGGCCATCTTTGTTTTGATTTCAGTTTTATTATATATTTCAGCTGTTTAGACAGACAGTATGCTCCTATAGTGAAATGGGAATAGATTTGTCATGTCCCCCAGGTATTCCCAAAAATGTAAAAATGTTCTTCCAATACAAACGTTCTCATGTTAACTTATCAGCTTAATACTGCAGCTAAAATAATCTCTGACCCACATTAACGATTCACCTCAAGACATCTACAATCTAACAAAGACACACTGCTGGTAACCTTTAGGATTTAAAACAACGCAGTTTTTCTTCTTCTCCTTTGCTGCCACAAACTGCTGCTCGTCACAGCAGGGTGTTAACATTCACTCAGCTCCTATTTGTGTCAATCAGACATGTTTGAAATATTGATGAAGGACTTAATTGGACTGACAGGCCAGGGATTTGAGCACTAAGTTATCTGTATGATCAAGATAATGCAGCCTGACATGATGTCAAACTGTGAATTTAATTGGCCTGGAGGTCTGTACACCCTGAGGGGATGAGGTCTGAGCTTCATCACAAGTAACTGTTAGCTTGTCTACAGTTAGCTTCATCACGAGTAGATTTGGTTAGCAGAGTGTCACTAGATTAGCAATTAAATCTATTACAAGCACCTGTTAGCTTGTCTAGAGTTAGAAGTTAGCTAAAAATGTCCTTCATTCTAACTCTGTTAGCAAGTAGCGTCACTATAAATAATAATTACCTTCAGTAGGAGTAGCTTTTAGCTTGTCTACAGTTAGCAGAACAACACTGAGTAGCAATCACCTTTGTTACACGTATTAGCTTGACTACAGTTAGCTTCATCACGAGTAGATTTGGTTAGCAGTTAGTGTCATGAGATTAGCAATTAAATTTATTACAAGCAGCTGTTGGCTTGTCTACAGTTAGCAGGTCGGTTCAGTGAGTAGCTGTTAGCTTGACATTAAAACTGTTGGGTAGGAGGTGAGTGTATGTGATGCTAGCTGTAAAACACTGTTATCTTTTAGTTTCTGGTAGTTTGATACCGATTAGCTTCATGGTCATTCTGAGGATCTGTTGGCTTACGTTTTATTAGCAATGCGTTTTTCTTCTTCTACTTCGCTGCCACAAACTACTGCTCACTACAGCAGGGTGTTAAGATTCACTCAGCTACTATTTGTGTCAATCAGACATGCTTGAAATATTGATGAAGGACTTAATTGGACTGACAGGCCAGGGATTTGAGCACTAAGTTATCTGTATGATCAAGACAATGCAGCCTGACATGATGTCAAACTGGAGGTCATGTACACCCTGAGGGATGAAGTTCATCTCAAGTAGCTACTAAATTGTCTCAAGTTAGCACTTAGCTTCACTATAATTAGCAGATACCTTCAAAATGAGTTGCTTTTAGCTTGTATACAGTTAGCTTCATTACAAGTAGCAGTTAGCCTATCTCCAGTAAGCAGTTATGCTAATCCCAAGTAGCTGTTAAATTGGTTCCAGTTAGCAGTGTCTATAACTAGCAATTACCTTCATTATGTTTAGCTGTTAGCTTGTCTCCATTTAGCAGCTTCACTAGGAGCAGCAGTTAGCCTGACATGATGTCAATCTGTGAATTTAATTGGCCTGAAGTCACGTCTGAGCAGTTTGTGGTGACTCTCGCTCTTCTTGGGTTAAAGTTTAGTGGAAGAGCGAACTCACCTGGGGGAGATGTCACAGCCCTGCTGCATGAAGGCGCCCAGGGAGAACCAGAGAGAGTTGAAGATGCCAAATTCATTGGGGGGCTGGTCGCTTGGCGGACCGTCGGTGCCCTCCTCGGGCTCCTCGGTGTGCCATTCGTACGGGCTGAAGCGGCTGACCAGGAAGAGCACCACGCTCACGCCGATGTAGGCGAACACGATGCACATCCAGATCTCGTAGGCCAGCGGGTCCAGGAAGGAGAACACGCCCGGTTTGGATTTCTGCGGCTTCTTGATCATGATGGAGATGCCGAGTGACATGAACGGTTTGGAGAAGTCGATCACCTCCTCCCGGACCAGCGTGATAGTCAAAGGGGCCACAGCGATTTCCGCTTTCTGTGGGGGAAAGGGGATTAAGTCAAGATTAGGTCGAGACTGCAACTAAATATTAGGGCCATGGTAGAAAAAAAAGAGTCAATGTCTGCCAAAAACTGAGAAATTTTGAGAATAATCTCAGAAATTTTGAATCTATTTTTTTTTCATTTAGATTATTTTTTTTATAATCTATAACAACTCTTTGGAGAATTATTGAGTTACAACAACATTTAATTTCCCGTTGGGGTTAATAAAGTATTTCTGAATTGAATTGAGAAAACGAGGTCATTTTTGACCTTGAAAAGTTGAAAATTTGCTACAAAAAAACTGAAATTTTGAGAATAATCTCAAAAATATTCAAGAAAAAATAGACATTTCTGAACTTTAAAAGTAAAAAATTTGGAAGAAAAAACTCAAATTGTGAGATTGATCTCGAATGTTTAAGTTTCAAAGGTTAAAGATATTCCACTCTTAAAATTTTCCAACTTATTTTTCTAAATGATTTCTGAGGTTAAAATCATGTTTTCTGACTTTAGTAACTTTTCAAATCCAGAAGTTTTCAATTTTTTTCTAGAAAATTTCAAAAATTAATCTCAAATTTCTGAGGTTTGTTCTAACAAATTATTGACTTTTCAAAAAGAAGTTTACTTGTTTTTTTTTTGTAGAAATTTGAGACAAATGTCAATATTTATTTTTTCTCTAGCCATTTTTTAATCTAAAAATTATTGATGTTTTTTTCAAGCAATTTTTGGATTTTCCAAAATCAGAAATTTCCAAATTTTCAAAGACAATTTCTGAGACTAATCACAAAAATTTTGACTTTTTCTAATATATCTCCGACCTTTGAAGCTCAAAAACTTTTGTGTTTTCCTAGAAAATTTCTGAATTAACCTAAAAGTTTTTATAGCAATTTTTTAACCTTTAAGGCTAAGAAATTTCCTTGTTTTTTCTAGAAAATTTCTGAGACTAATCTCAAAATTTCTGAGCTTTTTTTTCTATCGACAGCGGCCTTAATACGCAGTCATACAAGTCCGTGGGAGTTAGAAAATAAAAAGCAAAAATAGACTTTAAAATAGTCCAAGGCTTAGCTGTGACTCTGAGAATCAGCAGGAAGGATAAAATAATCAGAGAAATATGCTTAGAGCGAAGGACAGTGTGTCACCTCTTTGCTCTGCAGCTGTGGAAAAACGCTCACCAGCTCGCAGAAAATCCACAAACCAGATTACAGCGAACGGCTCAGCAGCCATGGCGGCGCGGGGCTTACGCTCTCACAGCATTTTAACTTTCATTATGGCCGTCCAACTCATTGGGAAACAGAGCCGGAGGAAAGAAAACGGCAGAGATTAAAGTTCTTACATCCTCAGCAGAATGCGCTAAGACGACAGCCTGGCAGCGTTTAGTGTTTTAAAAACTCGCTGGGTTGAAGAGCTTCTCCAGGGAAGAAATGGAAAAGTGTTGATAATTTCCCTGGATGTTCCCAGTAAACAGAGAGCCGTCCTAACTCACATTTCCACCATAAATCTTTTAAACCTATTTACTACAAACACAAGTAAGGGGGGCTGTTCTCACATTTCAGTATTTCAGATTATCAAACATACTTTTATATCAGACAAATATAATCCAAAGATAAAAACTGGTCATGCTGGTCGTGTCACCCATGGCAACAACTCAGGCCATCAGGGGTTTCCCGCTCTATTTAAAGGGGCAAACGATGCTTTCTGTTAAACAACCGAAGTAGTACTACAAAACATGTTCGTTACACTTTTTGCTCAAAATCATGACTAGATCATCAGATTTCACCTCCTCGGTTCTGAGCTCCTGTTTAAGAACTCTGTCACCTTTATGCAAATAAGCTGCTGGAGGCCACACCCCCAACTCAACGTTTACATGTCAAAATGGCTGCAAACAAATGAGCAACGGTAAAACCTAGTACTGTAGGGTAAACCAACCAACCAACCAACCAATCATCCATCCATCCATCCATGGTTGGATGCACTCATGCATCCAACCAAACATCCATTCAACCAACTAACCAAACATCCATTCAACCAACCAACCAACCATCTGTCCAACCAACCAACCAACCATCTGTCCAACCAACCAACCAACCAACCAACCAACCAACCAACCAACCAACCAACCAACCAACCATCCAACCCACCAACCAACTGTCCAACCAACCAATCAACCAACCATCTATTCAACCAAACGTCCAACCAATAAACTAACCAACCAACCAACCAACCATCCAACCCACCAACCAACCGTCCAATCAACCAACCATCCATTCAACCAACCGTCCAATCAACCAACCATCCATTCAACCAACCGTCCAACCAATAAACTAACCAACCATCCATGTAACCAACCACCCAACCATCCATCCATCTATTCAACCAACTGTCCAACCAACCAACCAACCAACCAACCAACCAACCAACCAACCAACCAACCAACCAACCAACCAACCAACCAACCAACCAGCTATTCATCCAACTGTCCAACCATCCATCTGTCTGTCCAACCAACCAACCAACCAACCAACCAACCAACCATCTGACCATCTGTCCAACCAACCATCCAACCCACCAACCAACCATCCATTCAGCCAACCAACTGTCCAACCAATAAACTAACCAACCATCCATCTGTCCAACCAACCATCCATGTAACCAACCAATCAACCAACCAACCATCTATTCAACCAACCAACCAACCAACTATCTGTCCAACCAACCAACCAACCATCCAACCCACCAACCAACCAAACATCCATTCAACCAACTAACCAACCATCCATTCAACCAACCGTCCAATCAATAAACTAACCATCCATCCATGTAACCAACCAACCAACCAACCAACCAACCAACCAACCAACCAACCAACCAACCAACCAACCAACCAACCAACAAATCAACAAAACAACCAACCATCCATCCATTCATCCATCCATCCATCCATCCATCCATCCATCCATCCATCCATCCATCCATCCATCCAACCAACCAGCTAACCACTGGACAGATTCAGTGAGCATAGCGCCACCTACCCCGTACACCAGCTCCCCGACCATGCCGTTCCAGATCTTGGTCTCTGGGTCCCTGGCGCCGTACTTCCCATCTGGGACGATGGCGATCTTGTACTTGATGCCGATGTGTTTGGCGATCTCGGAGGCCAGGTCCACGCAGTAACCCTCGTACTGGTCGTTGCCCTCGAATGACTCCCAGTTCTTCTTCAGCATGACATAGGGACCCTCCTACAAGACCAGTGAAACCAGTGAAACCAGAGCGTCAAACACAACACAGGCTGGTGTGTTGTGTTTTCATTTATTCTACTGGTGAAATAGAGAAACAGTCTTTTCTGTATGAAAGCCTTTAGCTCCCAGAAGTAGAAACTAAATTCAGCAGCAATATGTCATTACAAAATGCAAAACTCATTAAAATAAGAAAATGTAATTTAATTTGATCAGTTTTATATGACAGAGTACTAGCGTCAGGCTAAGATCTTTTTCTTTCAATGACAAGAATAAAGTCATAACAATAGATAAATAAAGATGCAACGTGACCAGAAAATAAGTCAGAAAGTTACAAGGAAAATGTTGTTTTGATGAAAAGAAAGCTTCAACAGAGTCAATAAGATCTGACCGGCTCAGCAAATCTGGAGCTTCTAAATAGACTCAATAGTTTTAAAAAATGTCAAAGTCCTGCTATTGATAATAATCTGATGCAGTGTAAAAAGATGAATATTTCCTTATATGTAAAACCAATAAAGTGGAACTTAACAACATTACTCTTATTTATTTTCTAATTTTCATGTTGGAGTTTTCAGAAAATTACTACCTTATCCTCCTAAAATGACGACTTTATTCTGGTATTATAACTTTATTTGTAGCAATATGAATAAAGTCACATTTCTCATATTGTTACCAATGATACGTATTATTATCCGTATAAATAATGTCATTTTATTCATGTCGGATAAATGCGATAGGATATGATTTAGTTCCAGATATGGAAGTGGAACAGATCGGACTTTGTGCGATAAAAGATCGGAATCGGGCGTCCAGAACGTCATGAAAAAGTGGGATTTGGGTTACATGGCTTAGACTCGGGTTCGGTTTGAATCAGGTGAACTCTGTTTGGACTGGAGACCCGTCAGAGGGAGAGACTGGTGAATTCCTGAACTTTCTTTGGGTTGTTTTGGCGTCATGCTCTACATCATGTTGGTCCGTCACATTAAATCCCAGTGAAACAGACTGAGGTTCACTGGTTCCTATCGGACGGTTCACCAGCAGCGTTCCTGCCGACTAGGAACCTTTTGGGTTTCGGAGTTTCTCTGAAGGTCACTCCAGTGACAGACGGAGCGCCGGGTCGAACCGCCAACCATGTAATTACTGAGCGGCTCAGTCTACTTCCTGAGGCGGGAAGCTTCACGCTGGGGTTAATTTAGAGACACATTACAGGTGTGACTGTAAAATCCCCCCCGCTGCTTTACTGCGACTCTTCATGAAGGCAGTTTGTTCCTGGAGCTGATCTGCCAAATCCAAAACATTCAATTCCTAATATCTGAGCTGCAGGAGAGTACCAGAACCAGAACCACGGACTGGGTCTCACCGGGACCACTGCTGCGTCTCCTCAGAGACTCACCTTCCCAACGTTTATTCACAAAGTGCTGGAGAACAGAACGGACGCCGGGTCAGAGTCCAGAGGTCAGAAGAACTCCTGCTGCTTTCCAATGGTGATTACTGAGATTAAAGCGTTTATAATAATTACCTGAACCTAATGATGGTTCAGCACAGAACAGCGATGAGAACCGGCTTCAGACTTCAGTTCGGTCATCTGAGACTTTTATTTACCTTCAGATAAATTAAACTGACATTACATGAGAAAAGTCTGCTTATGATTTTAGATGAATGTCTACTAAAGAATGTTTGTTCTCATGATTAAAGAACCATAATTTTATTTCTGTTTTTAGATTTCAACATAAAGAAAATAAAGTGGACGGATACATTATCTTCTACTGGATGTTGATTTTATTTCCTCTAATGTTCATTTATGAATACTTAATGTCTTTTACACTGTGAGCTCTTGATATCAAATTACATTTTTTGTCTGGGTTCATAATTTTGGTGATTTCTGATTCTGAAAATGAGGAAAAGTTTCCATTAAAGGCAAACTTAGTTTTTAAGATGAATTTCAGACATTTTAAGGCCTGTAATCCTCTTCACTCTGACAGACGTCAGTGACTTTCTGACGTCTTGAATCTTTAATGAACACAATTGTGTTTTGTAAGAAAATGGATGCAAACCATCCTTCACACTATGTTGGTCCATCACATAAAATCCCACTAAAATACGTTGAAGCAGATAAAACTGCATAAGTTTGAGTGGTGAGGTTCCAGTTAGTCTCAATGGGTTCTGGATGAATCAGAGTTCTGGTTGTTTCTGGAAGCTTGGTTCTGACAGAACGCTCCGTGTTTCTGGCACAGGAAGAGAGAGCGATCCTTCACAGTCTTCACTTTAAAGGCCAACATGGCTGACAGCCTGGTCAATAATCACCGCTCCGCCGCCGTCTAATGAGGCTCACGACACGGGCCGTCCAGAACAAACACATGACCCGGCCAGCTTCATGATCCAGATCCAAACAAAAACCCCGACATGTAACCAAACAGAACCCGTTTGCTCAGCGCCATGCCGGCTTGTTTGGGTCCATGTTCGGTGTTTGGGTTTGTGTTCGGGACAAACGGTCTGTTTGGTCAGGAGAGCTAATCAGCACCAGATCAACGACAGCGGTCCAAATGACCCGGCGACACAGAGACAGCGCTGACTCACCCAGCAGCCTCTTCATGCATTCTTCCAGTTTTTATGTCATGAAGCTGCTAAACGGTTTACTGGGCTCCGGTTTGTCCCTGCTGCTGCAGGCTCAGGGATCATCCTCTCTGGTTTCTGCTCTCAGAGGGACGAACCATTAAATATCATTACCATTAAAACCATTAAAAACTTGTGCTTTGTTTTAGCAAAGCGTTCATTTCTTCTGAGTGATCGACTGAACTCATCTCGTTAAACTAAACGGTTTTTAAATTCAGTAAAATGTACCTATTATTTACACCATGACATTTTCTATTAACTGTAATTTCTGAAATGACAAAAGTAAACAAAAATGACCCAAAGATTTCCATCACTTTTCACATTTTAACTGTTAAAATAAAATATCATGTCAAGGTTGTGAAAGAATTTTTCTTGGTCTTATTTATTTTCTATCATAAAATAATCAGACGTTTCCTTTTAGATTAAGCCGCTGCGTATAAACACAGCAAGGATTTAAGCTTTCAGAAGACAAACAGGAAACATCAGGATATTTCACAAAGTCTGTTCCAAACACGACCCACAAACACAATGATCCGACATCAGAACCGGCGCTGAAAGGAAGCCGCCACAGAGAAACAGTAAAATCATGCTACATAGGAAGGTGATGGATCTGAATTGGTGTGATTATGGGAGCATTAGTCTTTCTAAGCTGTTTTAGGGCTTACAGGGAGTCCTCTCAGTGCGTAATATACTGTAAGTAAGAGCAGGTAGTCTGACAAAGTGACAGATTTAGAGCAAACAGCAGCTCTGCTACTTTACAGACCAGGATCCATCAGTCTGGGAGAAAAACATGCAGTTTTACAGCTAAAGGACCAAAAACACAAACACGACCGCGTGCGGACACGCACACATACACGCACACATACACGCACACGCACAGCGTGTCTGTGAAGAGACGTTGGGACTGAAGAGACGTCCTCCATCCTCTGAAAAACAACAAAGCCAGCTTCTCCCTCCATATGCATCCCCCCTCCCTCTCCTGGGACTCCATTACGGCTCTGAGTGTTTCTGAACAGGGATCCATTAACATGGCCGCTGTCTCTCCTCTGCTCCGGTTCTTCTGGGCCTCGTTTGGGCTCGGGACTCTGCGTCCATCACTGCCACTAAGGCCTTTCATGTCCCCTCCTGCCCAACTGGGGACCAGTCTGTTAAAATGGGCTGAATAGAGGGAGGAAGCTGAATTGACTTCACTTCCTCAAGGTGCAAAAATAGCTGAGAAATAAAACATTTCACTTTAACTGAGAAAAATGAAAAGTTTGAAGATTTTTAAATCTATTTTTTATCAAATGTTTTGCACATCACTACTATTCTTGGTCAGCAAGTGACAAAATGGATCTGGAAGATTTAAAGCAAAAGCTAAAAACAGGAAATGTTACATTACTAAGCCTAAAGAGACAAAGTCAGGTATGGGAGTCTTTAAAACTGAGAGCAGGTTAAAATAAAATGTTGGGTTCACTTGTGTCCAGAGTTAATTAATCAAATTTTTTAGAGGCGATCTAAACTCTAATGTTTCCTGCTGAGGCGTTTTAGCATCGCAGTCGCGCTAATGTGAAACTCCAACTCTGTTTTTCAGTCTGCTGTCTCTTTCCAGCACTTGGTGCTAATGGCGCTTAGAATTTGTCCACAAATCATTGGCGGAAGTGAGAGCATTGTGCAACACAAATAATCATCCAGCCGGAACAAAGCGCACTAAATAGTAAAACAATTTAATGAAGCTGATGAATCGCTACAGCCCTAGCGTTCTGATTATAGTAAAAAAAGCTGCAATCAGGGCGTGGCACAGAAAAAAGTATTTATATAAACCTTCAAAAGAAGCAGGTTTTGGAGAAAAGATGTCTGAGAAAAAGTGCAGGAGGCAGTGAGTGCAGCATGCTAGCTTACCATGATGGTCGTCACGATAACGGTTCGGTTATCCATGCCTGTGGTGTCATTGGAAAGCTGCTGGGTTTCCTCCTCCAGAACCAGTTTGTCGTCACCGTTCCAGTAGCCGATCTGCAGGAAGAGCAAAGCATCAGAACCAGAACACGCAGTTCATACGCTGAACTCTATTAATTATTAACATTACTGATGGAGAATCACAGGAGTTTACTGGAGATATTCTGGGTGACAGAGCAAAGAATCTCAGTATAAACAAGACATGAAGCTTTATTTATTTGCTTTATGAGTTAAATGGTCTGATGCATAAGCCAAATAATTTGATCTTGACTAAAAAACATCCATGATTTAATTAGTTTTATAAAACCACGAATGTCAAACTGAACGCCTCAGATTTAGTTTTCTCAGGAGAGTTGATATCAGATGAAGCATTTAGATGAACACTGGAAATATGACGCATTCTTCACTACTGCAGTCCCTGATTAAACCGACTGGGTTCATGTGTTTGAAATGTTATGTAAAAATAATAATTACTGAGTTCTGATAAGATTATAGTACACTAAAAATAAATTCAGATACATAAAAATAAGTCAATACTTGTAAATTAATCATTAAGTCATCCTCAGCAATTCTACAAAATGTAATAAAATTGTCAATAGAGGTTAAGAAACTGGTTTTATTTCAGTTCTCACTCATTTTTAGAGGACTATCATCATTCTCATACATGTGGCCATTTATCACATGCTATTACATTAGCATTAGCATTTGCGCTCCGTCATTGGCTGGTAAACATAATTATGGAGGAAAATCTGGGGTTCAATTCCCAACCTTCCGATCCCTGCTCCATGTCTTCCCCTGTCTAGTTCCTGTCAAAATACTTTTATAAATCCATAATTTAAATAGCAGATGTAAATACCAGAATCTGTATAAAAACACTTATAATGCCCTATTTTAATAGTTACACCAAATATAGCTTAACATGCATGTTGGGAACAGTCTTAGAACTATCGCTAGGAAAATAAATGGTTCTCCTGGATTGGCTGCTTTGGAAACTCCAGCCAATAGCATGTCAGCTAGCATGGCATCTTTCAGATTCCAAAGATGCATTTTAAAAATGTTTTACAAAACAATCCATGCTGTATGAAAATGTTCAATTACCCGAATACTAAGCCTGGAATAACCAGAGGTCCTCAAATTTATTTTAATAATTAGCATCTCACAGTATTGAGCTAATCATAATTAGCTCGTGATTAGCTAATTAACACCTAAAAATTGTGTTGTGAAAACATTTTATTCTATGATAAAGTTGAATAAACAGGATTTTACCACATTGTTAGCAGTTTAGATAAATATAGTGTAAGGTCGTATTAGCATTTAGCATCAGCAACTAACATATAGCGGTTAGCATGAGTAATTATTTGTTTCTGATTGACCATTTCATTTAATGAACCATTTGTCCCTGATTCCTTCTTTGTTAGTTCCCATGTAGTTAATCCAGCCTTTCGATTTTTAGGTATTTTTAAAACCTTTTGCCATTTAGCAGCGCATCTGTAGCATCGGTATGTGAAAATTACATTTGAGATTTATTGTTTTCCGTTGGCTTGAACTCACTCTGACTAAACTTTCATGTTACTCTCAGATAAAATCTTTTTGTTCTCCAGGTTATTCCACATGCTGCGTCCTGCAACAGCTTCCATCTTGTGATGCCGCTGAAGCAGCAACTTAATGACTAATCTTTGAAGATCTCTCTTCGTCTGTAAGAATCTCCTTCCAGAGGTCATTTGGGGTCAAAGTGACTGCCAGTGACATACAGGATGTGCTTCAATCAGAACATCGGCACATCGTGACCAGAGAGCATCTCAGTAATTTATGGTAAAAAGCCGGAATGTGAGAAGCAATATTGTGTCAGACTGATATACAGATCATAGAGGATGCAGAGGCTGTGACAGGCGCTGTAAACAGCCACAATTCAAACAGAGTGGGGGCGGCGGGGCCGAGGGCGGCGGGGCCGGGGGCGGCGGCGCTCGGCCTCAGGATGATTGAAGGACATGCAGAATGTGGGGGCGAGGCTCTGACCTAACACAAACACACACCAACACCCACGCGTCTCGGAGCCGGCCAAAGCAGCTTCTGACTGATGGGAACTCCTCTCCTCCACCAGCATACCTTGATTGCCTTCTGTTTCACTTCATCCTCTCCCCATCACTCTCTCAGCTGCTCCCCCTTCGCCTCCATTTCTTCCACACACATCCATCCTCTCAGACCAGAGGCGGAGATGCTGCCCAAGGCTGTTTTTTACACCTCACTTATGATAACAGAAAATGGCGCAACACGCATTAAATCCTACCAACCCTAAACCACTTCATCCATCACAGCAGCCCGAGCACATCTTTGATATTACTCTGATTTACAGGCAGTGGAGAAGCAGAGCTACTCTTAACACTGACCCGTTTGTTAAGCAGCTGATGCTGCAAAAGAGCAGCAGCTACAGGTGAGACGACTCGGGCATGTTTAGACGAAGGCAAAAGAAAACAATAAGGGGAAACCCATCCATCCATCAGAGCTGCTGCTCAGGCTTCTTCTCAGACTCTATTTTTTATATATAAAAACAAGGTAAAAAATAAATATACTATATACTTTGTATATATATATATATATATATATATATATATATATATATATATATATATATGTGTATGTACAGACACGCTATAGCATTGGCACATCAACAAGCCTCTGCTGCCATTCAGGCTTGATATTAAAACAGCAGAGTTGGTTTAATGAACAGGTGGGCACTGCTAGCTAAAACATTAGCTATGCTAACAGTAAAACGCTAACCATAAACAGTTCCACTGACAATAAACTGTTACGCCAACATAGTATTTTGCGCTAACTCCAACCATGTTGATGCCTGCTATGTATCAATGACAGAACATGTGCTTATAGCGCCCTCCACAGGCGTAAACCTGTTATTAAACTCCTTCCTGTATGATTTGCGCTTGAGGAAGTGATTCTTTGAGACAGGCCTTTCATTTTTAGCTGTTTTTCAGTTTTATAACTGACTCTGGTCAGAAAGCATGCTGGACATCAGTAGATTTTTAACGGTTCACACCAATGCATTCTGGGAAGCTGGGGACCAATCTGGACCCAGAATGGCCATTTGTGTCCAACCTCCAATGATCTAGATGATGATTTGAAGTTGTGGAGGTCTGTGGTGTTTCTCTTTCTCCATTATTCCAGATTCTGTGCAACAGAACCACTGGCAGTGAAACGGGACCAGAACCAGAACCAGAACTAATCCTGTTCGATGAGGCGGTTACATGCTGCTCACGCATTGAGCCCATCCTGTGAAGGTGCTTATTGTTATATAATGGAAACATTTTTTCCACAGTGCAGGTCAGAAGTGTACATCAACTCATCATTTAAATGAATGTCATTAATTTGGAGCTTTTAATGATGCTTTTTAAATGTTATTTTTCTGAAATGGAACAACGGGAGGTTTATTTTCTGTCAGTGTGCTCATAATGACTCTACTATTACTCTACATTCCCATTAATATTCTCTGAGCAGGTTGTACCCTGACAACAGTCAATGCTGGAGATTAATTATGTTGTTTACACAGTGTTAGTCAGAAAATGTCCGGATTTAATGTTCCAGGTCACTCTGACCTGAAAAGACAGGAAGGAATTAAAACTTGGAAAGTTGCAGAAAAATTATTTTATAAATTGTTATAAATGAGCCAACGGCAGAAAGTCTGGGAAGTTTTCACAGGACTCCAACAGGAACATGCTAAGAGATCTGAGTCGGACAAATAATGGGACACAATCGGCTAAAACATTCAGATGAGAAAGATTTAGTAGCTCCAGATTTTTATAAGATATTTAAAGATACTCCAGAACCTTCAGCATCACTTATCGATGCCAATTAGTTAAAATCCACAGTAGTGTTGCTTTAAAACTCATCACAATCCTTCCACTCTGGGGAAAAAAAACTAAAACTAAAAGCCCCAAATTAAGTTCACGAGGTTCATCTCTGAAGACGAGGGTCTTCATGTCTTACCCTTCTGGGTCCGTTGGTCTTCAGCTCAAACACGTCCATGGAGTAGTTGATCCTCTGACCGAACTCGTTAAACTCAACATTACCTGTTAGTCCCTGCAGCTGGACCTGCACACAGACAGACAGAGTGGCGTCATGCAGAGGGGAACCAACCAACAAGACCTCCACCAATTTATCTGAGCCACATCCACAGATCTGACCCACAGTCGGCTCTTCTTATCGGGATTTTATGTGACAGAACAAATAAAGCAGTAAATAAATGTGAAGCTGAAGGAAAACAACACGTGATTTTCCTTTACGCTCCACACAGAGGCCTTCTGTAAACATCAATAATCAACAGATTCCCAGCTAGATTTAGGTCTGCACTTTGTTTAAGCCATTCTAAGGCATCTTTTTGTTTCAGAGTCTTCACTTTAAAAACTAAAAGATTTGTCGCTTCATGTTAAAGTTTGAAACCTTTCGACTTTAAGCCTCTTTAGGTTCAGAAAGATCAAGTACAGGATGTGCAAATCTGTTACTTTGCTAGTTTTATAATGTTTACGTCTTCAGTGAATCTAAATCATCATGACGTCAGTCATTATGCAGCTAAATAGAAATAAAGAATGAGTTTCTCTCCGTCATAATCCAATCCACTGATTTCCTGAAATAAACAAATTTTTTAGATTATGATTAATTTATTCAGTTGAAGTTTATCTCTTTGCGACGCCGTTTGAACAGTGTGTCCAGGCATTCTGCATGTCAACCAAAAGGTTCATTTTCAAAACGGGTATCACTTTTCATCGGATGTTTTTCTGTGAAAAATGTTGAAAGTCACGTTTTATTTTCCTTCCACTTTACATTTATGTACCGCTTGTCACATTAAAGCCAATTAAAACAGAAGTTTTATGGTTAGAAGGTGACCAAATGGGAACAGTTCATGGTGGTGACTAAATGAACTCCAGGTCCACTGGCGTGTGTCTCTCGCCTGTTTCAGGGTGCGCTCCATTTCTTTGCCCTGGTTCCAGGGGGCGGCGGGGTTCGCCAGGCAGTCCCCGGCGTTCCCCCGTCGGGACAGGTCCACCTTTCGACTGCGCAGCGTCCTGAAGGCCTCGGCCATCACCATCACGCCGTCATACGTCAGCGCAGACGTGTACTGCAAGACACAAGCAGGCATTAACAGATAACCAGGTCTGTTTCCAACCAGCTGTCTGGAGTTCAAGGATATTTTTCTCCTGATGGTCCAGTAGACCCAGTTCTACTGGAACAAAACTTCATCATCTGTTCCTCCTCCAGCTGCTGTGGTTCTCTTTCTCTCTGCTCTGAGTCAAACCAACCAAACCCTTTGAGTAACCAGTTCCCCTCCTGGCCTGTGGGGGCGCTGCACCAAGAACCACTAAAGGAAACGACACAAAAACCTCTGAAGACGCTGAGAGCAACTTCCTTCTTCACCAAATGGACATAGAAATGGAGGCGTCAGATTTTAGCGGTTGAAAGATTTATCTTTAGCCAAAGGTGAGTCATTTCTCATGCTAGCACTAGGCTAGCACGTTTGTTTTGGTTGTATTTACCCAGGATGCCCTGTGGTGCAGTCCACTTCCTGCTTCTGGAGCCAGAGTTCAGTTCAACCGAACCCAGATCAAATACAACCACTAAAACCTGACCCCTCCATTTCTATGTCCATTTGGTGAAGAAGGAAGTTGCTCTCAGCGTCTTCAGAGGTTTTGTGTCGTTTCCTTCAGTGGTTCTTGGTGCAGCGCCCCCACAGGCCAGGAGGGGAACAGATTTGGTTGGTTTGACTTGGAGCAAAGAGAAAGAGAACCACAGCAGCTGGAGATGGAACAAGTAAAGCGAGTCTATGGACTGTCAGGTGCTAAAACACTTTAAAAACAATGTTAAACTCAGCAGGCAGAATGAAATGAAAGTCCTTGTAAGTGCAGCCGGGAAGAGACCCGACCCGGTCTGAGGAATGAGCCCAATTAAACTCTGATTTAGTCCAACAGGTTTAATGTTCTGCTGTTCAGGTGTTTTCAGAGGACGTGCAGAGTTTCTTCAACGTAACGGGAGCAGGAGACTCCAGTCATTATTTCCTGGAAACAGAGAGAAAGACGAGAGCAGAGCCCCTGCCCCCGGTGTAAACTCACCAATTTACCCTCATTTATCTGTGACCTGAAGACGCGCCGCTGCCTCTGATTATTTGCTCTGTAAAAATGTTGCTCCCCTTAAAGCGTCATAAATTCTCCTAAAACTAACCTCTGGCAGGGCAGAGAGGTAATTGGGTGAATGACGAACCGGCAGCCTGGCTTTGGGGGCTGAGAGGTAATAAAGAGGTGAGGGGTAATAGAGGGGTGGTGGGGGGGTAACGGGAAGCGTTTTGTCCAGCCGGGAAGCAGCCTGGCATTAATTACCCGGGCTGGCGGGAGTTTATTAACTCTGCCTGCAGCCGGGGCTGAACCCCATTCATTAGCCTGCTGCTCACTGCAACATTACGGCTTCCAGAGCGCTCTAAGCCCCGCCCCCTGCTGCTGCCCAACCAATCACAGCCTGGCACCTGCTTCCATCACACCTTTAGCAACACAAACCTCCCTGTGAACCGGACACCTGCACAATGCTTCGGTTTGTTTGGAGCGCACCACTGAGACGTTTAGAGAAGAAATTATTTTAATATCAGATAAAATCAGAGTAAAAATAAAAAACAGTTTTAAAATGACGATGAAGGAAAACCAGTGAAACGTAAATCATGAACCTCAGGCATGAAGAGGAGCCTGTCTGACAACATGAAGCAGGTAAATATCTTAACAAACAGCACATTGAGAAATTCAACAACAGATGGGTCACCGACTGATTATGTACGGAAGTCTGAAATGTTTGACTTTTCTTTTGAAGACCCAAAAAGTCTTAAAAATGTAATCATGTGCAAGTAAAAAAAAAAATATTAAAATATTTTACAACTTCCCTTTTTTTTCGTGTGGAACTTTTTTTTTTTGAAGCTGAGCATAAAAAAAAAATAAAAATGTGCAAAATTTGACCAATTGTGTTTTTCTACCAAATATTTAAGGACAATAAAGATATTTTTTTCTCATTTATCAGCAAACCCCCCCCAAAACAACAGAGTACAATTATTATTAATATTTTGGTCTTTGGGCCTACACGGTAAGTGGGGAAAAATATTCTATTCAATTAAGAGAAAAAAAATATGTATTGGGTGAGAAAAAAACGTGGCTTCAGGACTTAAGTGAGAAATAAAAAAACAAGACAAAAGGTAATGAATGAATACATGCATGCAATGGCTTTATAATTGACGGCTAGATGTAGGAAAAACTCCAGCCTGAGTGGGAATCCTACTTCAGATCCAGAGACATAAATGCCTCTAACATTTCTACAACTTTAATAATAATAAATAATAATAATAATAATAATAATAATGATAATAATAATAAATTTCATCTCATCAGGTCTCTACCTGCTGATAAGAAGAGCTTTGACCGAAGCGTTGCTGTTTTTATGTATCTGAGTGAGTAAAGATGGCAGAGGCAGCGGTCGCCGCGGCGTTCGTTTATTAGCTTAACATCAGGCTAACCACAGAGTCTCAGTGGGGAATCCACTCATTTAGGCTGAGTGGATTCCCAAGAGAGAGAGCAATTCATCAACACCCACACACCACCGTGGATGATATCATACTGGTGTAAACTTTTAATTTCACCCAGCCCAATACATCACACACACACACACACACACACACACACACACACACACACACACACACACACACACACACACACAGCTCCTCTCTGCTGCTGCTGCTGCATCTAAAGCAGAGATCTGTGCTGGACACAGAGATGAGCTGTAGGGTGGAGATTTGCTAGCCGCCGTGGCGTGACGCCCCAGTGCCTGAACAGTGCGCGGGTGAACAGGAAATGGGTCAGACTGTCACATCACTGCATGCAGCAGCGCAGGATGACATGCAGACGGCTCTTTCTCTCTGGGTTTGCTCCTCAGATCTCAGTCATCCCCATTTTGCAAACACCAGACTTCAGCTTCAAAATGAAATTAAAACATTTTGGCTTTAAACCTGACCTATAATGCTTTCTAGAGCAGGTTAGGATAAGTCTATGGCCTAGTCAAAGCACGTTCATTACATTCTCTGCAATAAATCATTCTTAAATAATGAGATTTAAACTCCTCAGTTCTCCCTATTCTGAGCTGTTTTAGGGTCTCTGTCACTTTAAATCCTAATAACCTGCTACGGGCCACAGCCCCCAACTCAACGTTTACACTGACATAAAAATGGCTGCAAACAAAAGCACAAATATACAACCATACATCTTTGAAAAGCAGAAGTGGAGCCTCCTGTACAACCAACAAGAATACAGCAAGAGGTTTCTGGATGGTAAATCAACAGCCAAAACAGCAAAACCTGCTGGAGCTCGGCTGGGGTTGCTAGGTTACTGGGGAGAACTCTACGGGGGTTGCTAAGTAACAGAAAGTGCTTCCTGATTTGTGAAATTAGATTTGGGAAGGTTTTGAAATGGCTCATTTTCCAGTCACCCAAAAACATGAACTTATTGCTAAAATCCAACTGGGTGGGTTTTTGTTTTTTCTTTTTCAGCATTTGGACAGTTTTAGGAGCAGCAGAAACTCAAATGGAAGAACTACAATGTGTAAAATCTGAATTTTACATAGTAGGTCTGTTTTAATTTAATGCTTTCTGCATCTTAATGAGGTCCAACTGTAACACCAAAACATTTCCAGTGACATAACCTCCTCTTTCATTTGACCTTCCTGAAATCTAAAGTTATTAACTTGAATGTTAAAATAACTAAACACGCTGAGCGTCGTGGTCTTGCTGTGGTGGGAAGACTGGTTGTGTTCCAGTTAGGATTTCACTCCCAGTGTTTCCTCTGAAAAACTGCAACTAAATAACCTGAAATATTAACCTGCTTGAATGTTGGTAATAATGTCACTATGTGTAAATACAAAGTTTTGAATCATTCTTGGGCTGGATTTGGGGGCCACAAAGAAAAAGGGACATAAATGGCCCCAGAACCCCACTTTGGACACCCAGAGCTGAACAGAAGCTTTGGGTCTGGTTCTGGCTCTAGTTCTAGTTCTAGTCCTGGCTCTAATTCTAGTTCTAGTTCTGGTACCTTGGGCGGGGCGTCGGAGCCCGGGTACTCCCTCTGGTCCAGTTTGTTCCAGCGCTGCATCAGCTTGATGACCATGGGGTTGCTGAAGTTGACCAGCTGGAAGCCGGTGACGTTGGCGCCCCCGTGCATGAAGCGCTCCAGGTTGATGTCCTTAAATCCCTGCAGAGGAAGAGAGTTGCGGCGTTTACAGACGACTCCACGCCGTCACACTACCTGGAGAGGAAAACCAAGATGGAGGCAACCGACTCACCAGGTTGGCCATGATGTAGTGGTAACCCTTCACATGTTTCCCAACACTCACAATCTGAGGAACACAAAGTCGAGTTAATCTGACAGGATTACAGAATATCACAATCTGGGAGGAAAACATGCTGTAATTTTGGTTACGGGGATATAATGTGAGCAATGTTCCTGCTGCAAAAAGATAATCTAACTCATTATTTACATGTAGGAAACAACATTTTATTGAAAAGTTGCTTTTGGGCAACATAAAATGTCTAATAAATCAAACATAAGACCCGATGATGTGTTTTAGAAGAAAGCTACAGGAATTATAAATGCATTAGATTATTTTACTCCAACCAATGAAATATTTCACAGACCTGCACAGAAAACAAAACAAAAAAGCCTTTAATAAAATCCATCCAGGGTTGTAAACTGAACTGGTTCAAAGTTAAAGAAACAAATCATGAATGAAAATAAAAAACAAAAAATCAGAAATTCTATTCAATGTAATAATGAAAATAAAAAGCAGCAGAATGAAAAAAACATTTTTTAAAAATGCTTTCTGCAGTTTTTAGTTCATGTGTTCATCTTCAGTCAATTTAATAAATGAAGTCTCACTTTGAACAGCAATTATAGCTTTTATGTTTCTACAAAACCGGAACGTTTTTATCAATAAATAAAATTCCTCGGATGAAAAGTTTGTCATGCTAAAAGCAATTAGCATTCATCAACAACTCACTGGAGGAAGTGAGAGAGTTCAGCAACACAAATAACTTTACAGCTCTAGTTTTAACATAATAAGTAAAAATCTAAATAAATAAACGTCAGATTAAGCTGAGAGTTGGCAGCAGAAGCAGCCGGCCCTCAGAGAGATGGAGGCGGCCATGTTGAAGAGGAGCAGGAGGAAGAGGGGGGAGGAGCGGATTCTGAGTGAGCTGCTGCCAGCGACCATCGCTGGAGATGAAAACAGACGTTTCCCAGGTTCAAACTGGTCTAATTAGCAGGTACAGAGTCCTCCCAGTACTGCCTGACTGGGAGGGAAACACTCTTTGAAGATGTTGGCATGACGACGCATTAAATCCCTGCAGACCTGAAGGCAACGATGCAAACTGAGACCTGCAGCATGAGGGTAAAAACCAGCTGAAGCATTCAGAGTCACATAGAGACGGTTACAAAGTCGGCCTTCCATCACATGAATAGCATCTCAGGATTAGAACGAGTGAGAAACTCATGAATGATCTGTATTGATCACTTTAACAATAGAACTCAACAACATACATCTGTTAATAGTTTTCACTGCTGCTGACTGTGTTTATGATGCTTTTATGTTTTCACAAACTGCCGTGCTGCTGAAACGTGCTTTATGATTGATTGATTGATTGATTGATTGATCGATCACCTGCTCCAGCATGTTCTGCAGCCTCTCTGCCTCCAGGTCGATGACGAACTTCTTCTCCTCGCGGCGCTCCAGGTCCTCCAGCAGGCGGCGGTAGTTGGCGTCGTTGAAGTTTTCCACGCAGATGGCGCTGACCTGCCAGTCGTCCAGTCCGGCTTTCTCCATGATGGCCTGCAGGATTGCATACCCTGAGACACACACACACACACACGCACACGCACACACACACACACAGGGTACGGAGACAGTCAGGCTCTGATTGGCTTCATAATGCCCTCTGATTATCAATCAATATTCCACTGATCGATCTGGTTTTTAGTTTAGTTTGTCACAGTATAGACTTCAGTGTTTGACAGTTTCTCACAAAAAGAAAAGGCTAAAACGGAAACTGTGTCTTCTGCTAATCGGCTAATGCGCTAATAGCAGAGCTAATTCTTCCTTTAGCACTTTAGCTAACTGAAAACGTTTAGCATGCTTAGCTTTCCCAAGTACAATTTTCCCGCTCGTTTGCTTTGCTGCTTTTTAAACTTTCATTTTAAATAAAGTTGCTGACTTTATTCTGTAAGTAGCTGTTTACATTCATAATCTTATTTAGAAGTTATTATTAGAGAAACAGTTTAAGATTTAAAACTGAAAATTTTCTTGTAATAAATTTAGTTTTACAATAATTTTCTACTTCTGGGATTTTCTAAGAGCTAATATTTTCCCAGACTCTTGAAGTCGGTTCTGTTGACATCATTTAATATTCTTAATAATCTGGATTAATTTTCTACTCAGTTAAATGTATGTTAAAAGTTTATTTTAAATATTCCAGAGACTGTTGGTGCTTTTTAATGCTGCTGAAAAACATACAGGATTTTTCTCTGTTCATCTGCTCCGTATTATTTTCCAGGTTCATCTCTGGATCCGCTGTCTGATCTGAAGCAAACAGCTCTGAGCAGAACCTGGAAGGAAGTTTAAAACTGCAGGATTGAATCTCGACGTCCTCAAGGAGCCAAAACAAACTCTGAAGTGTTTCCAGATCGAACCTCCGGATCGGAGGCAGAGCCGGGCGCAGGGTGGCCACGAGGGCGGCCGTCCTCCAGCAGGAACAGATGTCCCCCTTAAACGGCCCCTCCTGGTGGCCATCACAATCTGGCAACCCGGCTCCCTTTGGTCCCAATTAGTGGCTTAACCTGCGCTCTGGCAACCTGGCTGCCTGCACACCTCCATCCCTCCTTGGCCCTTCACTGCCCATTAGAGGGCTGCTGGTGCCAAGACACACACGAACGCGCTCGCACACACACACAAAAGGATACAAACACACCCACACACACACGTCCCTGCAGAGAGGAAGCGGTTCGTGGCATTTTGGCTTTTTTACAGCCGAACCCCCAGATGGGAGTGAAGTGTTTCCAGTTGAAAGGGAAGATTAATGAGGTTTTGTGCTGAAAACAAGAAAAACTTGTTTTAAGTCTCACTGAGGGATTTTTTTGGGACATTTTCATGCATAATAATTTAGTATTTTTAGCAGCTGTAATATTTTATAAATTTTTAAAGACAAGATAAATGGAAAAATAATCAGTGTTTGTTGGTTATTTTATGTAGCGGTGGAGAGAAAAACTTGTTGGATAAAGGACTGCAGCTTTATTTCATTTTGTTGTATTTGTTGACAGAGTTTATGTAGTTAAGTCATTTTGTTTGTTTTTAGCAAGACAAATGAAGTATTGTCCAGATACAATAGATGAAAAACAGCATTTTGGATAATTATTATGCAATTACAGAAATGCCAACTTATGTTAATTGTCTCTACCAAATAAATTAAATTAAACTGTATATAAATATAAATTGTACATATCTGATTTATTTAAAACAACAGCATTTTAGATTTTTTTTTCTGATTGATTTCCTTTTTTGTTGATTGAGATACACCTTTAGGAAAGTCAGCAGCAAATGGAAGGGAACTAAAAGAAGCCAGAGAACAAGGAAGATAAAAGATTATCAAAAATAAAGACGGAAAGAAATGGACAAAAGGGGAAAAATGAAGAAAAAAAGAAAATAGGCAGACATTAAGAAGAAAACTCAGGGAAAAAATAGGGATGACAGGATGAGAAAAGGAAATGGAATAAGAACTGAAACAAGCAGCAGAAACATAAAAAGATTAAATAAAAGAGAAGTAAAAAAGTGAAAGAAAACAAAAACATTACAGGACTAAAAACCAGGAATGAAAAAAGAAATGAGACACAAAGACAAAACTGAACAGGAAAAAATGTTGAATAATGAGAGGAATGGATATGAATGTCAGTTTGAGCCCAGAAACAGTAAAAACTGCAAAAATTAAAGATGTTTGTAAGGAATGACTCTGCATGTTATCACTGAACAACAATACGAGCCGTCGTCACAACAGATAGTCAGAAAACGAGATTTATCCGTCTGACAAACCAAAAACTCAAACATGCAACTCAATAAATATATTATAATTAGACCTTTGACATGAAATTCACCAGGGATCTGGTACCAAATAGATCCATAAATTACACGACATGTCAAAGTGTTTAATTAATCAGAAACTGAAGGCAGAAAGCCAAGAAAGCAGAAATCTGTCAGCATTCAGAGAGCAGCAAATGTCAGCTGATTCAGCACCGCAGAAAAGTTTCTGGATTATCAAACAAGAGGCAACTCAGGATGAGAAAAACCAAAAATCAATTTATAAACCTTCACACAGTTTAATAAAATCAATACTTCTGTTAGAGGAGTCAAAATATTAAACTGCGAGCCTCAGAAAAACCTCAAATTACAGATTTTTGATGAAGAAAATCAGGAATAAACTCAAGAACCCTTGCCTCTATCTGCTCTTACCGCTCAAGACCCAAAAAGTTTAAAACAGTGAAGTTTGGTGGAAGAAAAATCACGGTGTGGAGTTGTTGTTTTTTTTTTTAATCTTTCCATCATGTTACTCCCTGGAGTGATGCTTTGACTCTTCCATACATGTTTATGAAATCCTTTAATCTCCATGGCAACCATTCAACTGGTTGGACCGGGCTCCGCCTTCGAGGTGTAGCTCCTCCCCCACTCAGCTCCTTCAGACTAGCCAGCAGCAATTAGCAAACACCTTGAGAACTGCTGAAGTCATTATAGGAGCTGCTGCTCAGAGCAACACTGGTAAAACCGTAAAAAGGTTAATAGAGGAGCCATGTTGGGATGACTTCCTGGAGGCGGAGTTTCAGAAAGAGCAGGAGTTTTTAAAGAGACAGAGGGCCAATTTCAAGGCATTAAATTAGGAAGTAAAATTTCTTTTAACTCATATTTGATACACAGCATTTTTATTACGTGGAAAGTTGACATGGTGACTTGGTTATGCTATAAGGTGGTGCTATGTGCCTAGAAAACACATTACTGGCCCTTTAAAACAAATATTCCTGACTTCTCCGCCCTGGTGTTATATGATAAATGAGCTTGCCATACAGTGATGAAGGCTCCACTGTGTCCAGAAACCAGAAGCAGGAGGACAACATGTTCTCTCTCTCCCCACATGTTGCAGCTGCAGTTGCTCGGCCCAGGCTAGCGTTAGCGTTAGCCTCAGTGGGCCGACATCCAGGTAGAGCCGGGCTGATGCTGATTGCAGCCGGCTGCTGTTCCTCCTGCAGCCTCCAGCCACACATTCATCAGCTGGTAATCAGCCGGCCCGGTCCAGGCTGTGCTTCACTTCCTGTCTGGCCTCTTTACGCCGGACAGGCTGAGCGCCACGCAATGGAGCATGAAGCCTCATCACCGAGCCACAAACAGAGCTGCTGCTGCTGGGATTTCAGGCATTTAATCTGTTAGTTTATTAATTTCTGGCTCTTTCTGGTTTGGTTTCTTTTCTCACAGAGAAAACCAGAACCAGCTGAGAATGTTCAGTCATCCCAGAGGTACCGGCTTTAGTTCCTCAAAATAAAGTCTAAGCTGCCAAAACGTTCAGATAAATATTATTCCTACATGCAAATTTTTACCTGACACAAAACGTTGTGAAGTGACAGGAGGGTAAGCTTCATCATTTCATTTAATGGCATGAATGTGACAACATGAAACATCAAGTCCTTTTTCAAATGGGACAGAAAAGACGTGCAAAAAAATTTTTAAAATAAAAAGAATAACCTACAACTGCTGCAATTGTTAAACACAAATAAAGCAGAAGTAAAATAAAACAGGAAGATAATTAATAAAGATGCTTAAATATAAAACATATAAAACCTATATTAAAATATATTCAACTGGTGATAGAGGGTTGTAGTTATTTAAGGACAGAGATCATTTGAATTGAAGTTAGCGTGTTTTTACATTAGCTTCCGCTAAATATCATATTGAGGATGTGATTTAGCATTAGCTTATGCTAAACGCTGTGTTGGTGAAATGTTTTAGCGTTTATTTATTAATATTTATAAGGAACAGACAACAAGATTTTGAGTTAATGAGTTACATCAACATGGGATCAACAAAGTATTTTTGAATTTGAATGACTCCATGAAACGCCTGTTTTCTTTCTCTCCATTTAGTTTCACAGTAAAATCTGTTTTTAAATTTCCCATAATTCTTTGCTTCCAGTGTTTTCCTTCCGTTCCAAGCTGCAAGTTTCATTTTGTCCTTCCTCTCAGAACGTTTTGTCCAGTTTCCAGAGACTCCAGAGAATCAGACATGTCTCCATGTCTAAATGTCTCCATGTCTCCAAGTCTAAATGTCTAAATGTCTCCATGTCTAAATGTCTCCATGTCTAAATGTATAATCCTCCATCATCCATTTTCAGTAAATATTTCTTATCTCCTCAGACTTCTTGTTTCCTGTGTATTATGATAAAATATCTGATCATGTAAGGCTGCTCTGTGGCTCTCAGCACAGCAAACCCTTTCTGTTTCTGGATTATCTAGATCAGCTCTGGCTGCGTTTTGCTTCTCCTGCCTTTGCCTCATCACTGTAAAGTTTCTGATGAATCTGCGTTAAAGTCTCGCTGCGTCGTTCTGCCAGGCGGCGCCGCCTCCGACAGGAAGCCATGTTGGATTTCTGCAGAACACTTGATCAGATTCCTGCGGCTTTTGTTGAGCGGAGAGAAGAGAGAAGCTTTTTACCCAGCCAAGCATGCGTGACCCCCAGATAAGAGACGCAGAGGCAGGAATGGGTTTTCTGAGCAGATTGGGTCGGCGCCGCAGCCCCGTCAGCCAATCAGCTCAGAGATGGAGGCAGCGGCCCGCCAGGCGCCGGCGCCGCTCTGCCTGTAATGGAAATGTGACACGGTGCGCTGAATCCGAACAAACCGGCAGCAGGGAGAGAAGTGTGAACCGAGAAACGCTTTCCGGAGGTTTCACTTCGATGTTAAAACATAAAACCAGAAGAAAAAAAAAGAAACAATGCAGATAAAACATCCTGACACCGAGATTTATCTGGATTTAAAAACATTAAAGTTCAACTCAGAGAGGCAAAAACCAGAAAGAAGGTTTTGGAATGGCCTAGTTAAAGGCCTTGCGCAAGCTGTTCAACCATCTCGAAACGGTTGAGTACCAGATGAGACCCACAGCGACGCTAACCAAACCTAAACACGTTGATTCAGGGAGCGATTAATTTTGAATAATCTTTTTAAAAACGCCTGTTTGTTTTTACTCTGATCTTCAAATGAGTTAAATGATCTGAAATGAAAACAGAAACATCATCAATGAAAGCTGTTATTATTATTATTATTGTTATTATTAATAGTTTTAATTGTTAGAATTATTATTTTAGGATTCCACGATTGTGGAAATTCACGCAAAATCAACAGATCCCCATATTTTTTCACACTAACGCGAGGATTATTACAAGATTGCAGCAAAAATTGTCAAAAAAATAAATAAATCTGGTTTACGAGATGTTAACTCCCACCTGCAGGTGGCAGCATTTCCAACTTCTTCTCCTGTACTGTACCTGAGTCAAGTTACAATTCATCTTTCCAGTCCGTTTTAGTTTTTCTTCATCTTTTTCTTCTACATGTACATTTTATCAGTGGTTTAATGAGGAAAAATATGGAAACATTTCTTGCAAATATTTTAAAAAGGCAACAATAAAAATCTGTGATTTTGATAAGAAAAACCACCAAAACTAAAGAGCTATCCACTTATTATTATAATTATAGTGTAAACGGTAAGCAGTGCATTTAGAGCTGCACGTTTATTCATTTATTTAATTTCAAACAGACACGAACTAAAAGCAGAAAGAAAAAAAATGAATAATCATGTGGATTGACATGCAGTTTCAAATGATTTGTTCAGAAAGGAGCAGTTAGAAAATATGATTATGATTTCCACCAGTTTAAACTCTTCAGTTATTCCCACATTGAATGGTGTTTAAGTCTCACGTTCAATTATTCATACATATTTAATATCAACACCCATCCTATAAAACATAATAAGCTCCTTATTGAACTCAGATTTCTAAAAGCAGACTGAAAGATTCATTCTTTAGCATAAAACCATCAAACCGGCATCAAAAGTCGGGTCCCTAAACCGGATGTTTGGGACCAGACTAATCGCTGGATTAGACCAAACTGACTCATGCTGCATTTGCTTCCCGTCGGAAAACAAGAACAAGTTTCCAGGAGCGGCCTCACCTCGGTCCGTGTCGTACAGGAAGACAAACTTCTTCCAGTCGTAGTGGTCGAGCAGGGAGAGAAGCGCGCGGCGGATGGACGGCCGCAGCTGCAGGGCGAACTGGCTCTCGCCTTCGGTGGGGAAGCTGGGCGTGATGAGGGAGATGTGCAGCGCGCTGCAGAACGACGTCAGCGTGTGCACCGACCGCTTGTCGTACAGGCCGAAGATGGCGAAGACACCGCGGGAATACTGCGAGCAAACTGCGGACAAACACACAACAGGAGGCTGTCAGCAGCGCAGAGGTCAAAGGTCACCAGCCTGCGAGCAGGGCTGGAACACAGAGTCAGAAAATTTGACTTTAAAATGAAATCCAACGTAAAATGAGCAGAATTTACGACCATAAACCGAAGCTGCTGGATTGAATCTTTCACTGAGGCTCATGCACTGTAAAAACACAAAATCACACCAAATATTTTTTATCCAGTTTTTGCTACAAACATCTCAGTTCACTCAAAACAAAACACATTTAAAAGTAACTATTCAGAAAGAAATGAGTTTAAGTCAGTAATGCCTTAATATTTATGAAAAAGTTCTAATTCCATAAGCAGATTATTTCACTTATAACATGAGAATAGTAAGTGAAATAACCTGAGAATGTTTTTATAAATATAAAAAATGATTCACTTAAAAACAAGCTACAGTATCCTGCTGAAACAGTTAATTGTAAGTGGGACTGTCATGATAACAAATTCATAAATTATCCCAGCAGTTATCGCCACAAACAATAACATTTATCCAGCATATAAACAAGAGAGACGTGAACTGTCCCTTTAGCTGAAAATACACAAAAATACAGAAAAAAATAAAACTTTAGCTTTTTCACCTGTCTGCAAGAAAGAGCTGCAGAGATCTGACTGCTTTTATTTGATTAAAATATTCTGTGATTAGTTTGTTTATTTAACAAGTAAAAACAAAAAACGAAATAGTTTTCCTGATTCAAATTGATAATTGCCACATATAATTGCCATTGATGAAAATCTGCAACATTTTCATCAATATTCTCTTCAGAAGCTCTTACAAAAAACTTTTCAGTCCCTCCAGGACTTTCAGGAATTGTTTTTGTGATTAAAATCTCAGATTTTGTGTCGATACTTTAGAAATATTTGGTAGGATTTTTTTTCTCATTAAATTTCTTCATACAGAAGAAAAATCAAAAGCTGTTAGGTTGGAGTCACAAGCTACAACTTGAAATCAAGTCAGGCTGAGGCAGCAGAACAGTAGAAAGAACAAACATGTTGTTTGTTTTTGACTTTTTTCTTGCAGAAAAATTCACCAAAAAATAATCGGGACTTTGATGATTTTGTGTGAAAATCCGGAGAAAGTGACTTTTAAAGCCATTATTTGTTATACCAAAGAAATGAACGCTGCTGTTAGCAGAGAGGCTACATGCTAGATTAAAAGCTAACAGAGCGGTTAGCTGGAGCACGGCGGTGGAGGCTGATGGTCGGGGCTCGTTCTGATCAAACATTTCCTCTGTGCTGACATGAATAGAAACAAACCGTTTCCTTTGGCTACGCTTTGAGTTCAACAGAAACTTTGATTAGCATAAAGTCAACAGCAGCTCTCATTACAGAGCGGCGCGCCGCGGCGCTAATAGCCTCCTTTCTTCTTCTTCTCCTCGCCGCGCGGAACGACAACAGGGAAGAGATAATGAGCCGCCGCTGCCAGTCTGAGCAGAAAGAGAAGAGGAAGAGCTCAAGATGTTTCTGAGACAAACAAACATTTCCTCTTCTGTTTGACACGCGGCTAAAGGAGGCCAGATAAACCCGCTAGCAGGTTTCCATCTCAGAATATTTAAACTGCGGCTCTGAGAAAACAACAAATAATAACTCCAGAGAAGAAGAACCACTTCAGAAATATCCCAAATAAACTTTAACACTAATCAGAAATTCAAGAAATACAGGGGAAAAAAGCAAATAAAAATCAGACTTTTTATGTTTTAATTCCGGGGTGATCAAAGTGAGGCCCGGGGGCCATTAGTGGTCCTTAAAGTTATTTTGTTTGGCCCCTGAATAGAAGCCAAGAATAGAAAAAAAACAACTGATGACCCAGAGATGTTTTTGAAAATGTTTGTTTTTCTTTTAATAATATGAAAGTCCAAAGTCATTTTTATGTTCTGGGTCTTTAATTTTATGTAGATTTCATAAAAATGTTTCTTATTGTTCAGCAGATTAAACAAAAATAAACACATTTTTACATCTTTATTTTAATGAATTTTGTCACCCTCCAATTGTTGATTTGTCAGTTACAATGGAAAAGTTTAGTATAATATTGGTAATGTAACATATTAGTAATCTAAACTAGTTCCTAATTTATTTCTTAGCAGAAAATGTTTTTATTACATAAAACAGAAATATTCAATGAAAACTGTCAAATTTAAGCAGCAGGACGGCCACAAAATCCATTAAAAATAAAAATAAAAATTGTTTTAATGACATTTTCTTTTTTTTATCTGCTCAACAATAAACAAGATCTTTATGAAATCTGAATAAAATTCAAATCCCAGAACATAAAATGGCTTCAGACTGTTTCATTATTAAAAGAAAAGCAAATATCTAAAAACATTTTTAAATTGTTTTTATCATTCTTGACTTGTAATCAGGGGCTGGAAAAAATAATTTCAAGGGCCACTAATGGTCCCCGACCCACGCTTTGATCACCCCTGACTCTACAGTCTACGTTCTCTCTCTCTGTGCTCCATTAATCAGGTCTGGATTTGGGGAAGCATCATTTTCTTGCCATCAACAGCAGCACCTGAAGTTTGATTCCTTCAGGAAATTCTCATTTCTCTGAAATCTTATAATAAAACTTTGAAACTTTCTCCTGTTTTCGTCTCATTTTATCAGATAAAAACCACTAAAGGAACCAACTAAAAACTCCTGGAACCAAAACCAGAAGGTCTGAGGTTAGCATTAATGCTAATCTGACGTAATAATGACTGAATATTGAATAAAAGACATGAAAAACATTTTAAAAGTCAGAGTTTCTGTCCATACTGTGTCGACCCCTGGTTAGAAGTTGGGTCTAGAAATTGGCAGCTAGATGTGTCAGTTCCAGGCCTCAGCGGCCATGTTGTGTTCACTGATCAATAATTCATATCAGCCATTGATTTGCTGCTGAGTTATGAATCACAGACTCATCAGCGGCTCTCTGCGCCTGTTCAGGATTTTCCAGCTCACTGCTTCTGGTTTAAATTCTGCCATTTTTTTTAATTTTTTTTTTTACCGTTTCGGAGATGCTGCGACTCTGAAAAATAAATATCTAGATTCCAGACTCCCAACAAAACTCCAGCATAAAGAAACAAATCTGGACGAATATCGTCCTAATTTCATATTTCTGAACTTAAAGAGGATCAAAACTTCACTGAGAGAGAAAAGTGTTTCAATATTTTAAAGATTTTACTTGACAGAGAAACACAAAGAGAAGGAAGGAGAAAGAAAACGAGAAATGTCTTTGTTTTTAAATAAAAATCTGGAAAAACAAAGTGATGGCAGCATCATGCTGTGGGACAGGGGAGTGTTTAAGAGTTGATGTGAAGGTGGATGGAAGAAACCTGGCAGCAGACTGTGGTCAAGGTTCAACTCCCTAAAGCAGAGTCGTGTGTTAGAACGACCTAGTCAAAGGCCTAAATCCAAATTTAAATACCTGATGTTTTATGAAGAATGGGAAAAAAACTCCAGATGTTCACATATGTTTGAGATAAAACCCAGAGAAACTGCAGCCAGAGGTGGATCTGACTCATTCCAGATCAATATAAATGCATGCCGCACGTTTCAGATTTTTTGGGGAAAAAATTATACATTTTTCTCCTTCAATTTGACAGGTTCTTACAAATTTCTTAAATTTTGTGTTTGGGCATTTTAAGCTGCATCAGTGGAAAAATTAAGGTCAGATTTACCTAAAGCAGGGGTGTCCAAAGTGTGGCGCGGGGGCCATCTGTGCCCCTCAGCATGATTTTTGGCGGCCCTGATCACAGTTCAAGAACAGCCTGAAGTTGGTTTGCTGGTTCAGGAAATTTGATGCAGATCCACATTTAAAATCAACTTTGGTGACTTTCTTTTGTTTCAAAATACAAGTAAAATCTTAAAATGAAAAATGTAACAAAGTATTGATCTAGGGTTTCTGATTTTAATTTAATGATAACGTAGACACACCCAAAAATAAAACTGTTGTCGATAGGAAGATAAAAAAAATACAGAAAACAATAAATGATTATTTTTAGTCTGTCAGAGAGCTGACTGATTTTATTTCATCACAATATTCTGCGATGAGTTTGTTTACACCTTGGGGGAGTTGCAGCGTGTCATTCTTGGCCCCCATACCCAGCGTTTGGCCCCTCAGGTAGCCGCAGCGATCCGGTAGCGGCCTCCCGGCCCGGCCCGCTCAGCGGTAACCCTGAAACGGCCTCACACTCCGCTGCACATCCAGGTCAGCGCGCCGCTGCAGCGGGTCAATGAGCGGCACACTAACACAGCAGAAGCCCCGCCCCCGCCGTGAGGCCCCGCCCACACCGCCATGCTGGATCCATTTATCGAGCCGAGCTGCACAGAACGGCCGGCGCCGGTTCTGCTGACGGTCGGTAAGGGCTCTGCACAATTCAGATTAAATTCAGGGTCAAAGTTCAGCTGGGGCTGAATTAAATCTGCTGGCGTTCAGCGACTCCTTCCAGCTAAATTATCTCACATTAAAACTGAAAATTACATTTTATTTCTCTGGGATTTTAGGTGATAAACATGGGGTGGTCAAAGTGTGGCCCGTGGGCCATTTGTGGTCCTTGAAGTGATTTTGTTCGGCCGCTGAATACAAATCAACAATGGTAAAACAACTGATGCAACATTTTTTTAAAGTTACTGTTTTAGTTATGAAATAATTTGATGTGTATAAATGATTTTGATGATATTACCGTACAAATGTAAAGTTTGTTTCTGTTTCTCACTGAATGTAGTTTTTTATTTTTGTGTTTTTAAAGCACTTTGAACTGCCTTGTAGCTAAAATGTGCTTCACAAATAAACTTGACTGATTAATTGACTTATTGAACAACCTGAAGCCCTGTTTGTGTTTTAGTCATAAAGTGTATAGCTTTAGCATTAGCACAGCTACTGCTTTGGCCAGCGGTCTCCAGCATACTGGATGAAGTTGAATCATTTTCGATGAACCAGTCAAAGTCTGAGGAAACGTCTCCAGAAACACAGCAGGTCTGCCAACGCAGACGTCGGCCATCTTGGAGGAAACGCAGCAGGAGACCAGAGCTGCTGTGCAACATTTTCACGATGTGCAGAAAATCCATCAACATCAAATTAAATCTGAGAAACGGAATAAGAGCAGCTCTAATTTCCTGCAACAGAGTTGCAGCGTTAAGAGTCTCATAAGCATGTTTGACAGAAACACGCCTGCTTCCTGCAGCCACACCGTTAAACCTGCCACCTTACAGCACTCTGCTGCCTCCTCTCATTCCCCAGTGTGTGTGTGTGTGTGTGTGTGTGTGTGTCTGTCAGAGTGAATAAGGCTCTCATGCCCTGTGCTTGTATGCAGTCGGGTGGAAACTGCAGCACGTGAGCATTTGTGCGCAGGAAACCCACAAACGTGCAGCAAGAGGGACAGAGAGACGTCACATCATGCTTGCTGTCGTCACACAGCTCAGCGCCGCATTGTGTCTGCCTCACTTGGTCTCCCATCATGCCCCTGGAGAAAGGAGAGATGCTCCACTCCTCATCCTGATAGTGTTCTCCAGCAGCCCATCACAAAGATCAGAGTCCTGAGGCTGAACGCTGGAAGGATGAGAGGAGAAACTCATCCTGATGTGATCTGAGCCTGAAAGGAAGAAACTCCTCAAAACTATTTACCACGATACAGTGATAGTGTAGCGACTTAGCATTAGCTTCCTCTAAATAACATGCTGGTGTAGCGCTTTAGCATTAGCTTCCTCTAAATAACATGCTGGTGTAGCGCTTTAGCATTAGCTTCATCTAAATAACATGTTGGTGTAGGGCTTTAGCATTAGCTTCATCTAAATAACATGTTGGTGTAGCGCTTTAGCATTAGCTTCCTCTAAATAACATGTTGGTGTAGCGCTTTAGTATTAGCTTCCTCTAAATAACATGTTGGTGTAGCGCTTTAGCATTAGCTTCCTCTAAATAACATGTTGGTGTAGCGCTTTAGCATTAGCTTCCTCTAAATAACATGTTGGTGTAGCGCTTTAGCATTAGATTCTGCTAATACAGTGTTGGTGTCATATTTTAGCGCTGTCTGCTTTCACCAATGCAGCTGAATGTGGACATTTAAATACATGTATTTTAAAGAGCTAAATCTTCCTGATTCATTGTAATGTGACGGTTCAAACTGAGCTGCAAACATTTGCATAAATTTTCCAGATTTTTGTTTAGATCCTGGCAAGAAGCTGCTCTCCAGAAGATGAAGGATTTGACTGGGAGGATAATTCAGCCTGCAGACTTTAACTTTATGATCCCTCTGTGCAGGAATCCGTAAACGAAGCAGCAGCAGCAGCAGCGTGGCTGTAACTCAGCCGCAGCGGCGCTGAAGCGGGTCAGTAACTCTACGGCTTTCACACTCGTGTCAACAGGTGAATAAAATCTACTCTAACTCTTAAAAACAACAACAAAAAGCTTCAAACGAGGTTCAGCAGCAGACAGTCCTCAGGGGATTCAGCAGAGAGCACCGAATGCTTCTGAGTGTGAATATTTTAAGTGGCGCCACTGAGGGATGAGTGAACTAAACTCCTTTTAATGCTTTATCACTTAGCATCCATAAAACATGAGGAACCAGGAGGGAACGCAGACAGAGATCAGTCAAATAAAAAGCTTTTACAGTCACCTGTAGGGAATGATAATTTGGGATCTAAACGCTGAGTCATCTCCAGCATGAAGCTCCAAATTAGCTGTTAAGACACCAAATTATCTTCAGGTACAATTAAACGTTTTCGTTTGGTGAAAAGAATAAAAAGACAAGTTATTTAAATACAAATCTGTTAAGATTTGATGGAATTAAACGTAGCTAACACTGTGTTTCATTTGGACGGCGGTTGGCACACTTCCACTAACATGCTAATGGCAGAGCTAATTTGCTAAAGCTTAGCGCTTTAGCATTTTTGCTAACTCTGAAAATGATTAGCGCACTTAGCTTCCACTAAATTAATCTTTCCAGGCCAATTCTAAAGTACTAAGTTAGTTAGCGCAGTAGAACTTGGTTATTCATTCTACTGTAATAAAATTAAACAAAACAAAAAAAATAAGATTCCAGCAGAAACGTGGAACTGAACATCAGAACATGACTTCTTCTCGCTTTCTTCTTCCACCTCACATTAAACTTACATAAAACATTTAATGAAAAACTCTGAAGTTTATTATAATGTGACAAAATGTGAAGAAACTCTTCTGCTGTTTTTCCTCCCATAAATTAACCTCCAATCATCTTCTTGTCTCCATATTTGCTGCTTTTTCAGCAGAACTGCTTCCAGCTCTCTCTCACACAGATCCGGTCGCTTCACACACACACACACACATGCACACACAGTGGGACATGCGTGAATCCCAGGTGGAAACATGTCAGCAGTAAAACCAATAAGCTGCTGCGCGGCTCCCTGACTGCAGCGTTTTGACAGACGCTGCGCTGCAGGTGACTTGGCGATGCCGACGCGTCGTTTTCCTCATAAAGACATCAAACATGTCACCAAACAGATGCTGTACGGCGGCGGCCATTTTCAAACTCTGAATCTGGACCAGTCGCCAAATCAGGCCCAGACTTTTGTTATCACTATTCATAATAATAATAATAGTTTATGATGCAAGAGGAAAACTCGTCCTTAGTTAGCCCAAAAGTAAATTAATTGTCATAACTGGATGGTATTGCTCCAGTAGCAGTCAGTATTCCAACAATTTTGTACAGGCCTCTGATTGACGACTGTTGCTGAGCGACAGTCTCATGCTAACATGCTAACAGTTCAACCTCGGCTCAATATAAAACATGTTGTGGAGAGAGACGCTGGAGTAGGGGAGATGATGGACGGAAGAGATGGAGTGCTCTTTGGTTCACGTTGTCATAGTTACGGATCATAACAAATGCCCCAAAGTAAAAAATGTGAGCGATAAAGAGTGCTTCAAGTGGAACAGCATCCAGAACCAGAAAGAATAACGGTCCAAACACAATAATTCAACCAGAAATATTAGAACTGAGCTAACAGAGCTGCTCTCTAAGCTCCTCCCCTTTCCAAAGATCCTCAGTGGACTAAGATGTGTGCTTACTAAAGACTTCTTGAAATTTCAAGTGCAAAATGAGAGGCGGATTTCTAGGAGTCACAAACTAACGCCCAGGTGAAAGCATAACTGACAAAACAAAAAGATTCTCCAAAGTGGGCGGAGTCAAGATAGACTGAGGGGCGTGGCCAAGTAAGCGGAGGAAGTTCAGCACTTTGTCGCTTTATTTAACAACTTTTCAGATCCTCCAGGGACTTTTTAATTTATAAAGCAACTCGTCACAAATCTGGATACTTTTTATGTTATTGGAGGTTTTATGGCTACCTGTGAAGAAGAAACAGTTTTAAACAACAGGAATTTTCACACAAAATATCACATAAACCAACAGGTTCTTGTATTTCCTCAATTTATTAAACATCAGCTTGATCTGAAACATGCAGACAGGAGAAATCTGGATGTTGAGCCCGTATGAAAACTTTTGGACCCAGTTCACAAAGGTTTAATTAAAATTTTATTTTATTTCTATGTTTCCGTCCCTTAAACCCAGAAAATGAGCCTGACGTTCCCGAAGACGATGAGACATTTCTGGAAGCGGGACAACAGTTTCTGTTCAGGACCGGTTTGTGATTTATTGTTCTGGTTCCAGTTGCCTGAGGTTCTGCTCCAGCAGTAACTTGTCCTGTTTTACAGTCATCAGCTTTATAAACGGCTCCGTATCCACGTTCAGTCCAGCTGACGCTAACATCCAGCTGGAGGCCAGAACCATAAAGAACCGGCTCATAAAACCAGAACCAGAACCAGGTTATGTTATTTTGAGTGAAATTAGATATTTGTAGAAACGAGACAGAAATGCTTGGTAGATGTTGTGTTTGTGTCGTGTCCCTCTGCGTCCTGACCCGGTTCATCGTCTTGTCAGTCTCCTCCCAGACCCAGAGTGAGTGATGATTCCCCTCCAGGCCACCATGATCACTCCTGTCTCTGGCTGCTGCTCTGGGTGGATGACCGGTTTGGGACGGCCTGACCCGGTCCGGTTGGGTCCAGTTCTGAGGGTGAGCGGTTCTAGCAGCATCGGCTGAAAATGGACCGCTGTCCTCAGAGTGAGCGGCTCGGTTAGCGAGGCGGCCGGCGCTCTGCTCGGTTTGTTCCCCTGTCCGGAATCGCGTCCTGTCACGGAGGAGGCTCCTCTGGGGCCCGGGGCCGACAGCAAACCGGCAGCCACCTGACCCGGCATCGTAGTGCAGCTCTGCCTCTGGCCCACACTGTGCTCTCTGAGTCAGAAACCATTAGCTTACATGCTAGCACTGCCCATCCCCCACCAGCAAATACAGAGAGAGAAATCAGCCTTCATGACATCAAGTCATTATTTATCCCGCAAAAAACCCCCAAAAAATAATACAAGCGCTTTACTTCCTGTCTGACATTAAAGGTGACCTATTACGGTTTCTTGAACAGGTTAGAAAAACATGTTTCTACACGTTTTACACAGAATCATTCTTAGACGAGATCTCAGTCTGCTGAGTTCTTCTTATTTTTAGCTCCTTTGGGGTCTGTGTCACTTTAAATCCTAATAAGCTGCTGCTGGCCACGCCCCCCAACTCAACGTTTATACTTACACATCAAAATGATTGCAAACAGATGTACAATAATATCTGGTAGAAGTGGCGACTCTAACAAAGCATCACAAGGTTTCTGGTTGTCAAGTCGATAAAGTACTTCTCTTTTCCAGCAGCCATTGTACCGCGCATACAGTGGTAAAACCAGCTGACCAAATGCGCAGGAGCTCAGCTTGGGTTGCTAGGTAACAGGCGGAACTTTGCTGGAGTTGCTAGGTAACGGTGCAGTGTGACTCAGGATTCTACAGGTTTTTGAACAGCTCATTTTCCAGACATAAAAAAATATTAACTTATTGCCATGAAACGCTTTTTTGAGCGCATGGTCTGTTTTTTTTTTTTGTTTTTTTTTTACAGAAGTAGAAACTCAGATGGAAGCACAAAAACATGCGAAATGTGAATTTTGCACAATTCGTCCCCTTCATGGCTGTTTTAGCTCCAAATGGTCCGGCAGACCCGGCTCCATTAGAACCAAAACTGCGACATCTGTTCAATCTCCAGCTGTTGCGATTCTTTCTCTCTGCTCTGCGTCAAACCAGGATAACAAGAAAACTTCACCAAATAAATACTTCAAGTTTTACCTGCGACTCTTTAGTTCAGCTTACAAATCTGCTGACTCATCATTTCAATTTTAGGTCTAATTCCTTTTCATTTATTTTACTTTTAAATGTGACCAACTTTAAGAATTGAGGAAAAAACAGATATTTATTGTGGTTGCATGTTTTTGTGTTTGCCTCCAGAGTTGGTGTTTAAGTATCGTCGGTAGTTTCTTCCAAATACACATAATTACCGAGTCATATTCTCAAACTTCCTGTCAAAAACAGAAACAATGAACTTACGTCAGCTTCAGCTAACAGGCTAAGATAGTTTTCTGGGGGAAAATCCTGACTTATGCAGCAGGAATCAATGTTTCTATAGTTTCAACCAATAATTATATTAAAACGCTTTGTTAGTTTAGTTATAATTTTTTGGGGAGGAAAATTTAAAACCAGGTTCTTGTGAGGAAAGCAACAAAATGAAGAAGTTTCTACTGGAACCAGTGAACAGAAGTTTCAAACATCAGGCAGTGAAAACCTGCTGGAAGTTGATAAAGTGTTGAGATGTTGATGTTTACCCGGCTGGTCGTCTGGGTTACTAACCGGTCAGAACTCATCAGAACTCAGCGACGGGTCAAAACCTGACCCAAACGGGACTGATGTGGTGGAGGCAACGTTCCAGGCAGCGCCGCTGCACCGAACGCTGCAGAGATCCCGGATATTTTTAGAAACAGCTAAAAGCGATGCTTAGAGTTCCCTGGCACAGAAACGGGTGGGGGAGGGGAGACGGGATATTTACAACCTAAAGGTGAGAACTCGGCCGGGTTCCCAGGAAACGTCAGGAGGAACTCCTGATGGAGGAGAAGCAGATCTGCTGCCCCCGCTAACAGAAAGCTACGCTACAAAACGACAAGGTCAAACCAGTCAAGGGACAAGGTCGTCATTTCCGTGGCAACCGCAGCCTGGGCGCCCCCCGCTGCAGGGCGCCAAACAAAAGACGCCTTTGTTTAGCGTTTGCGTTTCAGCTTCAGCCAAAAGAAACAAAAGGTTCAAGAACAGTATGAGAATATGGTACTCTGCATTCAGTTAAACATTAATTTATAAATAAATATAAAAATGTATTCATATATCAATAAATATATAAATTAATTTGTGGATAAATTAATATATACATAAATACATACATTTATAAATAAATATAACTGGATAAATATATAATTACATTTATGTATAAGTAAATAAATGGGTAAATAGTTGTGGATAAAAACATTTGTAGATAAACACATCAATTTATAAATAAATTGTTGGTGGTGGTTAGGCTTTTTGGATCTGCAGACAATTTATCAACATATAAACTAATAAAAAGCAACAATCTGCTACGAGAAGTTCACATAAACAAAAAAAAAAACTGTATTCAGAAATGAATTTAAAAACAAGAAAACTGAACAATGAAATGAGAATATTGCCCAGTAGAGATTCAGTTTTCATGAACTGAGTCCTGACAATGAAATCCATGAAACCAACAGGATCCAGAAAGACTTTAAAGTCAAAACATGAAAACATCTCCTTTAAGACATTGAAGGAAACAGCAGCAGCAGAAGAAGTAGTGACTGAGTGACGCCGCCTGGCGACGCGCCTCCATTAAACCCAACCTGGAACCAGACGGGCGGGTTAATGAGAAGAGAGTTGGGCCGAAACATGGAGCCTCGCGCTGGGAACCAACTGGGAGCGCCGAGAGGCTCCTCTTGAGTGTGTGTGTGTGTGTGTGTGTGTGTGTGTAAGGATTTACAGTAAGTGGTGTTTGCAGAAGAGAACCAAACACTGGAGAAAAAAGCTGAATCAGTGGCAAACTCCATCAGGATGCTGGGAGAACTGGGAACACCCACAGATATTCGGTTCCCCAGCCCTCCCAGTGTTTCCAGTCCTCCCAGTGTTCCCATCCTGGCGGGTCCAGAGATCCTGCTGGCAGCCATGCAGTGTCCACATCTCTAACCATTATCATTAAAGCTCATCCAGTAAATATCCCAGACCCAGTTTGTTTTTTCTCACTTCGCTGTGAAGATTGTAGCCAATCACAAGCTGACTTCTGAAACACCTGCCTCCAACCAATCACACACTGGCCTCATCAGAATCTGTCCTGGTTTACAGGAGAAAATGGGTCCAAAGGGAACCAGAACCACAATGAATGAGAACAAAGAGAAATAAAATGTATTTTAATAATAATAAGCTTTGAAGGACTGAGCCATAAAGATGAGAAATGGACCGGGTCAACGACTGGTGATCTGGATCTGTTTCAAATCACCAGCACACTCCAAACTGAAAATCCTGTCTCTTTATGGTCAGTCAAACATTAACAGCAATAATTTGAGTTCATAGAGCCTGCCATAAGAACAAAGTCATTCTCACCATGGTATTAATTCATTTATAAATATCTCACCATCTGTATTGATATGTTGGAAAGAGGGCAAAAAAAACAAACAACCTAATTGATTAATTTCTAATAAAAGTTAGGTAAACTCCACTGGGCCTGATGTGCTTGGGGCAGATTAAACTAACACGCAGCTTTTCAGCCATAAAACCTTCAGAAGAAAAGGAAGGAAAGCACTGAAGTAAAGAGGAGGTTCTGTGATGCTGTGGGCCTGATTCTCTACCAAAGGCCCTGGAACGTCAGCAGCCTGAGGATGGGCCGCTGTTTGGACTGTTGGCAGGAAAACAGCGTAAGTCACGTCAAAAATACTTCAGCAGAGACAGGAAGTGACCTAAAGCCTGGACCATTAACAGGAAGCTACAGGAGCTTAAATCTGATGAAACATTCCTCCTGCTCCTCATATCGTCTCTCTGGAAATGATCGGAAAGCCGGAGCGCCCTCTGGTCTCCTTCCTCTTCTTCCCCCTCCTGCTGCAGAGCATCAATAGAGCGGCTGTGAATCGTTTCAGCCCATCTGTTTAATTGCTTCTGTAGTTCAGAATGGCTCCACACAAAGCCACCGCTGCGCAGCAGCAAGCGCCGCTGTGAGACCCAACCCCGGTGTTGGACCGACACCAGAAACCCAGTCAGTTCATTTCAGGGTCTGTAATTAATTCATCATATTTCTATCCATAAAATAAGCAACATAAATTATTGAATAAATAGATATATGAGTTTGTTTTAAATGTATTTAGATTATTAAACAATCTGGTGCAAAGTTTTCTACCTGCACTCATAAGAAATGAGAATATTCATTCTGATGAAGCTGATTTTGAAGATTGACAACCTTTAAGCAGGTATTAAACATACTTTTCATTAAGGCCACGGTTCTGTATTAAACTGTTTTTCCATTACAACAATGGAATGTCATGAACATAATTCATAACCCAAGTTTAATGCTTCTAGTAATAATCTCACGTATCTAAAACAAACCAAATGTAAACTGGAACTCCACAACAATCACAGCAGTAACAATAAGAAATAGCAATTTTTTATTCCATTTAATAAATAATCAGCAATTATCTCTGGATGTTTCAACCACCTAAACTTTTACTCATCGGTGCTGGGATTCACATTAAGGTTTCAGTGATGAATGAGAGGACTGGTTGCAGTGGGAGAACAATATTGATGTACCGTAATCACATCAATATTAATATTCACATTTAAATGGTTTTACTGGCTGTAAGCAGAAAAACAGTGTAAATAACAAATAAAAGCCTTCATACTTCGATCTGGTGTAATTCATCAGTATGAATTTCCTGAAATAAACAGGCTTTTAAATAATGTTCCAGTTTATTAAATGTTTCTGTGTTAATCTTCCCAGAGTTTCTCTGATCGTTCCTGGATCCCCTTCAGCTCTGCGTCTGTTCAGACTCCAGCATCTTTATCGGGGTGAGCCTGGAGGCCAGCGGACTTCTTCTTCTCTGGATAAATCTCCATCTGAGGCGGACAGCGGCGACTCTGACCTCATTACTGCTGCTAAGCGCCGTTAGCGTCGCTGTTTGGACTTAAGATTTATCTGCCTCAAGCTGCATTCCTGCCTCTGCAGGCGCAGGAAGAGCTGCAGCAGCGAAGCTTTCAGTGCAGCCGTCGGCTCTAAGGGAAATAAAACCTTCCAGTAGAAGAGAAGGTCTTCATCAGCCATGTCTGGAACATGTGTTTAAATCAAATATCAATAAGTCATATCAGAACTTTGTCTTGACTTCTAGGTTGTTTATTTTATTTTTTTTGTTTAGACGTTTCATGTTTGCTCATTTATTTATGTTCAGGTTCATGAGGTGAGGAAGATCGTCGTCTGGAGCTTCGTTTTATAACTCTGGTGATGCAAAAACGACTTTATTCCCCCATCCTGACCCATAGCAACACGACGCGTGTGTGTGTGTTTTATATTAGCCTGATGTCAGAACACATCAGGAGGTTTCTCCTCTTCTCCCCTGAGATCACCTCCTCTTCCCTCTCAGACTCTGGTTTTTGCAATTGCTTCATTCATTGCAGATTTAGTAGATTTTTTTCCAGCGTTTCGCTGAAAACAAGAACTGCTGGTTTGCATTTGTTTTTTATTACTCTCCTAACCCTAACAAACCCTAGCAAATAAAATACACAAGAGAAAAATGCTCCAAACACAAAATGGAAATATGCTGCAAAAAGGAAAAACAGCAGCAAACGTTGCAAAATCTCTCAACAAAACAGAAAGCAGAAGTCCTTCTGACCAGCAGGGGGAGTCGACCAGCAGATGATCTTCAACATGAGGCTCAGTAAAGAAGAAAGTTACAGGAAGAAATAAAAGCTGCATTATACTTTATGTCTTTTACATTAACAGCAGATTTATTTAGGTAATATTACCGACTCCAGACTCCCCCGGGTGGCCTGGTGGACTTCTGTTTAGTGGAGCGAGTTGGCAGAGTTTGATACTCGATGTTTTTGTCATTTCTAGCATTTCCTTCTTTTTTTTCATGTTCTGTGATTGCAGCTTCTCTATTTAAATTTGCTTTTGGAGTTTGCATCATTCATGTGTCGTTTTCACCTGCGTACGGCCGCCATTTTTCCTGAAGATTCACCGATCTGACAAAAAACATTTCCTGGTCTTCATTAGGATTGTGACCGGTCCAGATTTTTTTATTCTGACTGTTGAGATCAGCTCAGACCAGAATGCACTGCAGCTTCAGCCCACAGCACTCTGAGTCACCACCGTGCTTCAGTGAGACTGGTTTTCACCTCTACAGTCAACGTTATAATCAAAGTTCATCTCTGAATGAAAAATCTGGCAGTCTGAGCTCCACATTGATGATTTCTGTTTGAGCGAATGATCCAGTAACTGGATCAGCAGCGTTCATGTTGAACCTGCTGCTTTTCTGTTCCTCTGCTCCTGAATTATTCATCACTTCTCCAGGCGGCGACAGATCCGGTGCTGCTATTATTTTAGGATCAGATCTAACTTTCCTTCCAGGTTCTGAAGCAGACGAAGATCCAGTCCAGTACAAATCAGCATTTATCGCATCATTTATCATGATTAATTACAATTAATATTTAAAAATCGCTAAAAAATGTCAGAATATTTAGTTTTAGTATTTTTTCCCACTATTTGTCTAATGAAAGCATCAATAAATACAGATAAATTTGAAAATATGATTAAATCCAGTTACTGTGAGCAGAAATCAAACTTCTTCATGTTACAGCTGTCCAGCTGAAGCGTTTTATAAAATAGGAATGTGTTTCAAGCAGGATTTGTGTTTGTGGGACCATAATTATGTGACACACAGTTACAGTCATGGCGTTACTTTGTATGGAAACAGATCAAAATTTATCGATACAGATTCCATTACTGATCTCGCTTATTAATTCTCTTTGAGTTAGGAAATAAACTCTTTAATTCAAAATATGAACCATGTCATATTCTAGGGCCACTTCCTGTCTCCGCAGGAACAGGAAGTGGCCCTTTAGGTGGCAGGAAGAAGCCCAGATCTATGAACGATAGATGTGTCAGCGTGAGGGGAACCTAATCTAATCTGGAATATTCCCAGTGAGTCGAATTTATGGCGTTTTTTCTCACCTTTTGTTATTGGTGCAACGCTGAAATTACATCCCACACATAAAAATATAAAACATGCCGTGAATGCAGAGCAGCAGCCGAAGCATGAATACATTATGTGTGGAAAACAGGATGAAGACGGATTTATTCTCCATTCATGGCTGAAATAATATTCTGTTGTTAATCAGTTTCTTCAGCTCCGAGGTAAAACGTGAAGCAGAACCAAACTATAGAAACGGTCCTGCTAGAGTCAAACTGGACCAACATCATGAATATTTTCACTCTTTAAATGAAGAGCAAGTAGTTATAAAGTACTTTGAGGTGAGGATTGTTTGCATGCCATAGAAATAACTTTAATTCTAATAGAGAAACTCATTTATACAAACATTACCAAATGTTTGTTTTGATCATTTTAGCTTGAAGCTCATTTAAACCCACATCCTCACTGATTTAATGCAGAAATGATCTCAGACACCAAGGTTGATATTTCTCTTCAACTAGTCTGGGTTTATGGATCCACTGAAGACATGAATATGAAGCGATTCTTCACCAAATAACTCCAAAACTGTCAGATGGCTAAAAACTCCTTATAACACCAGTGTCGCAAATGATCAAACTTAAATTATGTTTTAACTAAACCTCAGAAATCAGAAGTTGGAAAAGTGGATTGGCGCATACTTAATTTACATCATGTAATCACATTTTCAAGTTGACTGTTTTGTCGATGCTCTTGTGGAACAAAAAATGGAGAAAGTAGAAACAATAACATTTGAGATAATGTCAGTTGTTCTTTTTTATCATCGATTACTGAAGAATACATCATAGGAAGACATTTTTCCCGATGAATGCCCAGCTCTAAGTTGAGGAAGGAAAAGGTGGCCATTTGCATTTTCAGTCTCTTTGCTGATAATGACAAATTCTTCTCTTCTCTGCCCTCTCTCCTCCTTTGCGTCTGTCTCTTTGACGGTGTTTGTCGGACGGAAATGTCTGCTGATGCTCCCATCATGCTTTCTGTTCCCACAGGAAGCAGCCAGTCAGCGGATTTACAGAGATCTGCGGTCAGGACTCAAGGACGATCCCTGATCTCCGCCGGAGAGCAGAGGGGCATGATGGGAGCCGGCCGCAGTGAAAAGCTCGATTATATGAGTTTTGATTCCCCGAAGTGAGCAGCGAGGAAAAGTCAAGGGCGTGACCTCTAAATCCACAGCTAGCCATCTGAGGGAGTCTGCTGAATGTTAGCCGAAGGGTTCAGGAGGAAAATGAATCTGCAGCGTAAGTTCTGTTTCCTCTGCAGTCAGCAGTAAACACACAGTTTGCTGCTCCTGCACCTGATACGTCTGCGTTGCTAATGCAAAAATATCTGCTAAACATCAATACATGAAAAGCTGAAAGACAAAAAATAAATAAATATTCAATGCAGAAAGGTTCAGTTTTCCACCAGCGTTAAGAGATGCAGCAAACTTTGTTTTTAAAACTACAAATTGATGCTTACAGTAAGAATGCACTGTTAGCTACAGATACTGATACTTCAAGAATAATTATTGTTGATGGATATCTGTATGATGATTGAGATATGCAGTAACACTAGAGGTTTAAAAACCATCAGGAATTGGATCAAAAAGCTGTTAGGGTGATAGAAAGTGTTCCTGCAGCTGGAAAACATCAGATGTATACTTGGGAATTCAGCAGTCGTTTGGGTTACTAGGCCGGTCAGGAGGACAAAAGAAGATTGTTTTTTCAAAGACATGATTTTTAAAATATTCTGTCATAATTTCACCAAGTAATTGATTCATTTATAAATGTCACAAGACCAAACTAAATATTTAGATTAGAACTGAATAGTTAGCTAGCAAGCTAAACATTTAGCTCCAAATACGTATTGAACTCTGAGCTAGCCTGCTATTTAGATAGCCAGTTAGCTCAGTGTTATAAACATTTAGCATGCTAAATACTTACCTCCAAAGTAAATATTTAGCTAGAACTATGCTAAATATCTAGCTAATATGCAAAAATGACATGTTAGCTAGCTAAATATTTAGCTAGCTCAGAGCTAAACTAATATTTAGCTAATTCAAAGTTATATATAGTTAAATATTTAGCTTCAAACTAATTATTCAAGTTGCAAACTGAATATTTTAGTTTGTTACTTAAATATTTAGCTTGAAATTGTGAGATTTGAATAATGAAAAAAATTATGAAAATATGAGTTTGAGCCTCTATTTTTTTTTATCTTACAACTAAATTATCAGGGTTAATTTTTGACAGTAGCTTTACATATAGGAGCGTTATAATTGTGTGTTGCACACTGAGAAACGCTCAGAAAGAACTAAAGAGGACAAACAGATTCAGAAAAGGCCCTGAGGCTCTGGAGCAAACCGCCTGCAGTAATCGGTCGAATGAGTCAGTGACCTCCTTTAACTCCCCTCTCATTTTTCCTCTTTAAATCCACTTTTATCTGTAATTCTCATTTTCAGTCAGCCTCATTGATTCATTTGTGTTTCGTCAGATTGATTTACCTGAAAAACTGGGAATTCAGAAGGTTTAAGGTGACAGACAGGCTAATAACAGCATCTCAATATGAAAATGTTTTAAATGTTCGTCTGAACATTTTGGATTCTGATTTCCTCTGACCAGTAAGCCAGCACGGTTTAGATTAAGAAATTAAACTAAATTTATGTTCAAGCTATAAGTCACTAAAAATCATGGAAGCGGCCCAGGTAAATCATATATACTGATAATTCAGTCATGGTGCTCATCATCCATCAGCCAATCAGAGGAGAAGTTTGTACCTGGGAGAGGCAACCTATTATGCGGAGTTTTGAGCAGACTGTAGGCGGCCATTTTACAGAAGAGCGATGGATTCAACACGTTGAACTGTGATGCTGTGAGAATTTCACACAGTGTCTGAAAAATAAAGTCTTCATCCTCTTCCCACTTCCTGTCATCTTCTTTGGTGTTTCCACCAGCAGTAACATCCAGCAGTTGATCATGTGATTAGAAAAAAGTGTTTCCATTGCAGTTTTGAAAATACATCCATTTTGATACAGTTGAAAAACTTTCTCATCCTAAATTTGCGTGATTCCACAAAACAAATTTGATTCAGTTGGCTGGATGTCAAGCTACATGGAAACACAGCTACAGACATACTGAGGTCTGAACAGGAACGCCATCGCCTGATTCCTCTGAGCCACAGACGTCTGGACGGAGCCGCTCAAACTGCGGGTGAAGGAGCAGAAACATCCAGCTAGGAGAAAACATCTGAGGTTTCTACAGAGTATCATCAGTCTGGCGGGCGTCCAGGCTTTACCTTCGCCCCCACCAGGCTGAGCATCGTTTACTTATTTTATATTATTTTTATTTATGCACTCCTAACAGTGTTAGCAAAGATGGGTTAAGCTAGATTGATGTACAATAAAACATCAGCAATTTTATCTATTTAAAAAGAAAATGACATTTGATTAGACATACACAACGTACACAGAGATTAGTTTTATTAATCCACTGCTGGATTTTCTTTGCCATTTCCAAACTTTCCTGCCAACTTTGAACATTTTAAAGAGAGAAACCCAGTGGGGCAGCTGGCGGTCGGCCTAGCGCCCCCTAGCGCCGGGCTGAGCAGGTTTTCTGGGAGAAACGCTGATTTGGTGGCAGTACTAAGGAAATCTGTTCCCAGGTTTCAGTGTCATTGTGTCGGCTGTGTGAAGGTCATAGCGACCTTGGGCCGGTTTCCACCTGGAGTGAAGCAACACCTCAAACACGGCTTCAACAGCAGCAGAGAAAAAAACGACTCTTCCTCATCAGCTCATCCTCTGGCTCTCTGACCACCATGGGGGGGGCTTGAATAAAAGCGCAGTAATTGGCCAATCATGCAGCAATCAGGGGCTTTTCTCTGCTGGACTGCTGGAGAGAGTTCAAAAGCTGCAGCCGCTCCAATAACACACACACACACACAAACACACAGTGATGGTCCAGAATTGATAACCAGTAATCATCTGATCTAATAATAGATCAGAGCGAGCAATAGTAGAGGAGCGAACACGCTGCTGCTGGTCTCCATGTTTGGACCAGGATCATTCCTCTGAGGGAAAACCAGCAGCTGGACGACACAGAGCCTCTCTCACACACACACACACACCAGCACTGACACTGAGCTAAGGCCTGTTACCGGACAAGAAGCAGTGACATAATAGTAATGACATAAGGATGCAAGATCAATAAACGTTATAATGAACATTTACCACTGGAACTGGAAGACATTTTAAATATAATTTTAAATACAAGTTAAAAAAATCAAATATCATAACATTTTAAATAAATAAATAAAACAACAGAAACGACTAGGTTACACTATGTTGTTTTCTATGTGAGTTTTCAGGACAAAATGACAGTTTATTAGACTTTTAGAGGGCGACTTTGCATTACTATGTAATTATCAATAAATTACTTGATAATGGTCCCAAAAACAATCATTTATCTCAATAATTACTCGGAAAATTGATCATCCAGTAAAATGTCGTGCACAGCTTATTACTAAATATCACTAATGTAGGTTATTTTCTTACAATATCGTTCTATTAGAGTAGAAAGCTAAACATTTAGCTAGCAAGCTAAATACTTATCTTAAGTGTAAATATAGTTTAACCTTAGCTAGCTAAATATTTAGATTGAAGCTAAATATCAAGTCATCAACAAAACTACAAGATTCTTCAACTAAAATGGAGCAGAAAAAAATAAAACTAAAAAGTTAACATTTTAGGCCATTTTAAATCAGAACATTATTAATGTTTTGATGAACTAAATGTTCTGATGGCCATTTTGTGGTAGAATGTGGCTTAGTGACGTTGGTCCAGTGAACTGACCCGATGGTAAAAATGCTTGTATTCTGCCTGGCTGCACACAGAGAAACTCCTGGTTTCCTTCTGAGAAAAGAAAACCGAGCAGAAACCTGAAATCTAACTGGAAATCTGATTAACACAAACTGGAACGGCGTGCTGTCCCAGTGCGTTGGACATGCATCAGAGCATCCAAGCAGACTTCTAACTGAGAAAGACAGTGATGAAGACGCTGCGTCTTCCTCTTTAAGCTTTCAGACGAGTCCGATAATAACTCAGCTGACACGTCAAACCGTTTCGGCGACAACATGGCGGCTCCGTCTGAACCGCTCAGCCTCACGTTTAACCACAGCAGCTTCAAACCATTTTCTCATCAACACCCAGCAGCAAAACCAACCAAACGAAACCTCTTCCTCCTCAAACATCTGATCAATACCTGATCATTTTGATCTGCCACTGATATTAACGCCTTCACATTTCCCCATTCTCTTCAGGGGAAAGCCATTTTCCAAACCAAACATGAAAAAATAATCACTATGCTTGTTAATTATGATTAAATGTGATTAACTGCTCAGTTTCTTGGAAAGCTGAGTCCATTTTCACCAAGTTTAGCCCAAACCCAGGGCCTATGGAAGCCCTGAATGCCAAAAACACACTTTCTAACTCTGATCAAAAATTTTTTGGACTTTACAAGTTATGTGCAAGTAAAACAAAAAAGAATTAGGTAAAATATTTTAAAGCTACGTTTTTGTCCTTGTGGAACTTTTTTTTCTGAAGGTTAGATAAAAAAAAGTATGTACAAAATTTTATTAGTTGTGTTTTTCTATTAATTCTGACTATATTTCTTTCATTTGTACAGGGAAAAAAACCAACAGTGAAAAAGAAAAATGTGTGTCTTCTTTTTTCTCACTCAAGTCCTTCAGTGAAGAAAATATATTTTTCTGCTTTTTCTAATCTGCTTTTCTTCTCATCTGACACAAACAATGTTTTTGTTTTGCTTTAACAAATATTTTTTCTTTTAATATTTGTTGAATGAGAAGGAAAGCAAGACAAAGAATACAACAGAAATATTCTTTTATTGTCCCACAATGTGGACGTTTCTGTCGAAGCAAAAATGGCAAATAGACTCACACAAAAACAGAAGGTAAAATATATAAATATAAATACTGTACAGTGAGGGGAAATTTTCAACATAAATATAAAAACATACCCCATTTCAGAGGAATGTGCAACTAAATTGCACACTTGAGACAAAAATGTCATGAAACTATTTTTTATTTGCCCTTTAGGACTCGAAAAACTTTAAAAAAAATAAAAAATAAAAAAAAAAAAAAAAAAAAGATTTTCTTTTCTGCTATATTGGGAGATGAGTGGGGGGAAAGCCAAAAGAAAACAGAAATGTCTAGAAAGTGAATTTTTTTTTTTTTTTTACAGCTCTGTGCTTTTAATAATTACCTCTCATATTTGTTTATATTTTCTACAAACAAAAATCATTTTGAAAGTAAAAACTGTAATTTCTGTGGCTTTTTAAATTATTTCTAAGCAGTTGACAGACGTGTGAACAGGCCAGATTAAACTAAATAGCTGACGAGCAGCACATCACCTTACATTTAACCATCTCTGCACGTCAGCTTCAGTAGTTTAAATGTAGGCATTAAATATTAATGCATTACATAAAAACAATGAGATAATTGTTTAATTACAGGCATTTTAAACTAATAAAACTTTATAAAGCACCTTTCAAGATATGAGAGTCCCAACAATGCATAGAAAACAGAAGAAATTAATTAAAAAAAAATGTTCCAACTGGCTTTAAAAAAGAAAGAACAGAGCTTTGCATCAATAACTATCTCCAGTTCAGTTCAGTTTGGTGATATTTCTCACATGTGCAGATTTTCCAGTGGAACGTGACTCCAAATTATTAATGGGAAATTAAACTACTGAAAGATTTTTTTGGAGATAATCTACCATCTCTTAAATCATCAGCAGGTTTAAATGAGCTAATCTATTAGTAGCAGCTAATTTCCACACCAATCACTTATTAATATTTGCAAAATAAACACGAAGTCTGAAAACATAAAACTGTTACGGACTGAATGGTTTGTTCTTTGAGTGGGAAATTAGTGTTTTTTTTGGTGTTGAATCCTGATACATTAGTGGAGTTATCAGTTGCTATGACAACGAGTCTGTGCGTATCGACGCGGATAACGAGAAAATGGTGGTTTTTGAGTTGTTCCGACTGCGTTATTTTCCATTTGCTGTGGCGCAGTGCACTAAATTAATTCTACTTATATCTCCAGGTTTATTTAGTTAACATTATTTATCTACCGCGGCAGCACGGCTATACATAGCAAGTAAAAGAGTCGTCTTCTCGACTTCCTACCTTGTGCGCATGCGCAGAAACATCTGTAAACGTTCTTCCCGCTAGTAAAGTGATGAGAGCCAATCCGGGTTGTATTTCATCTGGCTATAAACCAGCCAAAGTCCTCAGCGCTCGATGCTTCGTAGCAAAGTTTCCCCCCCTTCAGAAGGGATGTAATGGAAACTTCTCTCTACTGGTTTACCGCCTTTGTTTTCACGGCCTTGAATCGAACAACATCCCACCGTGGAAAGCCGCTTCGCACGACGGCCGCAGAGAACCCGGATGCTGACGGCATGACGTTATACGTTACAAAGCAGCCAATCCAGGAGCGCCATTCATTGTTCTTCCTGCTTATTGGCTGAACCTCCAAAGAGCCTTGAGACGTTTTCCATTGTACTAATTAATGAATATTGCGGAATATTTGCGGTGGGAACCATTAAAATAGGGTGACCAAACGTCCGTATTTCCCGGGACATGTCCGTATTTTACGTCCTGTCCCGGGCGTCCCGGGTTTTTTTTAGAAAGTGAGGAAATGTCCTGTTTTTTAAATTACCTTCATTGGACCATTAAATTTACAGGCACTAGGGCACTGCGCACGGCGCTGCGTGTGACGTAATCCCTGAGCCGAGTCAGTGCGGGCAACCCTGAAGTTAGATAGCGTGGCTTCCCCCCCCCGCCCCAAGGTGCCCTGGTTTTCCAAAATGAAAATATGGTCACCCTACATTAAAATAGGTTGTTGTAGGTGTTTATAGAGGAATAGTCACAAATAGCTGTGGTTTCCAACCCTCATTGTTCACTGTGAAGCATATATTTTTTAAACTTACCTAATTATATTTGACATATGTTTTTATTATTATTTGAGATATTTGTGTCATTAATTAGAACATTCAGTGAAAATTATAATAAGGTGAAGAAAAAAAGCTAATCAAACACTGCACTCCCACTGCAAATTAAAACTGCTTCGACTGTGAAAAGTTGATGATGACTTTCTCTAATTCGCTGACACTTGCTTTTATCAAAAGGTTTGGCAGCCAACCAGTACAAGACAATAACAGCAAGAAACAAATTATTGGTGACAAACATTTTTAAGAAGATATTCTCTGCTCTCCAAATCACCCACTGCTTAGTGAATGTGAGCTCAACAGATAAAAACTTATTTGTCAGGATGCTATTCAGATAAGCTACAAATGAAAGCAGGCATGGTGCTCATCACTTAGTTTTATTTTAATATTTACACTGATATTTGATAGTATCATGACTGTCTCTATTTTGTCTCCCTGCTGCTAGGAAAATAAAGCTGACAATATTAAAGTGATCCTGTGATCCAAACCGAGGTTTTAGCTTCATGCAATCCTCTCGGTGTTCCTCCTTCTCTGATAAGTACTCCTCGTTCAGCTGACTGTTTGTTTTTCATGGCCTCCGGTTTTTATCATATTATGTGAAGCACTTTGTGTTGCCGTTGTGTTAAAGCTGTCAATAAATAAACACTGATTGATTTAAAAGATGCTAAATTATTCTGCAGTCTGAACGCTCCGACGCGGAAAGATTTCACAGAGGGCTCTTCACTTTGTTAGCTGTTTCTTCAACTCTTCCCTTCAGGCTGCAATAACAGAATAAATCAATCATCTGAGCGATCAAAGCTTGAACAGTTGCTGCGCATAAACACACCTGTCCGGAAGCACCTCAGACCAGGAGGCGGAGGAACAACGAAGGGAACAGACGGGAGGCCGAGCTGCACACACCGACTAAAGAAGCGGAGATGAAGGCGGCACCAAACGTACACGGCCACAGTGTGAAAGTAAATGATGTCGGGTTTAATCAGCACAGTTAATCTTGATTGTTTTTGGTGGCAACGCCAGAATGCTAACGGCTTCTATCTAAAATGAAATCTGTGCATTCACCTTGTTTGGTGCAGAACAGATGGTTTCCAGGTAAATTAACAAACAAGTGATGAATTGAGCGGATCCTGAAAGATAAAAACATTGTAAACACGTTTTCCTTTAAACTTCTACAAAATACAGGAGGTTGGTTTATGTCCATAATTCCTTAAGACAGATGGAAAGTACTAGTGTGAACAAGAACTCTTTCATCAATGTTGAGGAATTACTGATGTAAAACAAGCTCTTGTTTCTTGCTGAATTGTTGTAAGTTAGTTTTTCTCATTTCTAGTGAACCAATACATTTGCACTAGAAACTAAACAAAAATACTTGCTAAGATTTTGTGTTTTTGTAGCGTATTGACCCCAACACATTGGTTGTGATAGCTCAGCACAATTCCAATAAAGAAGCATTGGAGCAGACAGGTTTGGCTCGTTTTGATCAGACAGACAGTGAAGTCCTAACTTCCTCTGTGAAGACATGTTTGTCTTTCTGCGAGGTTTTCCTTTCATCTGCTCATTATTCCTGCTTCTCTGCTGCTTCACTGCATTAATCTCTCATTAGCAGACCTCTCCTTTTCTCCAGATCCCAATGTTTCTAACAGAGGCAGCCAGTGACAAAAGGCCTCAGCGTTTCCTTCCAAGAGGAGGCATCTCCGGACAAACGCAGCGCGCGGCGGCCATTTAAAGGCCAGCAACAGCAGAACAAGGAGAAGTAATCAAGCCCAGCAGGGCTGACATCAGGCCAAGGAGACGGAGAGAGGAAGCGTTCACGTGAAACCGCGCCGCTCTCGTCGCAGGAGCAGAGGTGGCTGCCTGCTGTCTGGATGTGGAGTGAGTCAGAGCGCCACGCTGAATATGAATGACTCAACGCACATTAAGATGTCACCGATTGAATGGAGGCCAAAGCAGCGCGGAGGAGGGACGTCTTAACCCCTTCCTGCCCGGCAAGCCTCAGCCTGGGCACACGAGACGAAGGCAACTCGCTCTCTGAGGAGCGGCCATGTTGGTCAAACTCCTGTTAGAATGGCAGCCATGTTGGTCAGCTTCCTGTTAGGATGACAGCCATGTTGGTCAGCCTCCTGTTAGGATGGCGGCCATGTTGGTCAGCCTCCTATTAGGATGGCGGCCATGTTGGTCAGCTTCCTGTTAGAATGGCAGCCATGTTGGTCAGCTTCCTGTTAGGATGGCGGCCATGTTGATCAGCTTCCTGTTAGGATGGCGGCCATGTTGGTCAGCTTCCTGTTAGGATGGCAGCCATATAGGTCAGCCTCCTGTTAGGATGGCGGCCATTTTGGCCAGCTTCCTGGTAGAACGTTTGCATATCTGAGGCTTGTAATGAATGATCACTGTGACTCAAACTCTCCTTTCCTCCAGCCGTTCACATCATTTACGTTAAAAACACTCGACTCTCTCTGAGAGCCGCCCAGACCGGCTGCCTTAAAGACAGTCACTTATCATTTCTCTGCTGCACCATGAGGCAGCCAGGCTGCTCAGTCAGCTCAACCAACCAAACAACCAACGACCCATTCAACGAATCATCCATCCATTCATCCATCCATCCATCCATCCATCCATCCATCCATCGAGCCATCCATCCATCCATCCATCCATCCATCCATCCATCCAGATTCCTCTGAGAGGAGGTGTTCTGAATGTGCTTCTTTTATTTTGAAAGGCAACAACTTTCCTTCCTGTTTACCAGACTCTGCAGCAATAAACAGAGCGAAACTCCTTAATAAAATAAAGACTGATGCAGATGAAAGTGTTTGTGTTTATTAATGGTTGCTTTAGAGGCGTAGTGACCTCAGGGTGAACCGAGTTATAAATCAAACGAGTGTGAAATCATTTGTGTCTCTGTCCACAGGAAGATTATCAGCGACACAGAGAACATCTAGCTTGTCCTCTTCCTCCTCCCACCAATTATCTCCATCATCCCCCCTGACAGCAGCCTCCCCGCACCCCACCACCTCCCCCGCCCTAACCCTCTGCCTGCCCTCTACCGCCCTGATCACACGCAGACCTTCTGAGGCTCTGATGGCTGAGCCGAGCAGCAGCCGAGGAGCAGAAATGCAGTGAAATGTAACACGGAGGGCTGGGGGTGAAAACAAGCCATGTGGGTTCGATCTCAGACTCCCAGCTGACCCTGAGCTATCACAGCCATTGATTGGCTCATGTAATTCTGCTCTGATTTGGCTCGGCCAATCAATGAGCTGCAGACCGACTTTCAGTGGATGTGGAGCCATTAAAGTGGGCAGTGGAAAAGCCAGCGTAACGTTCTGTGGAGGGAAAGCGTTTCCACCGGATCATTTCAGGATCTGAGCGTGGAAGACTTGAAAACTCCCAACGGGAGGCTCTCAAAACATGCAAAAATCTAAAACGTTCAGGTGTTTGGATGAAAATTGCATGAGAACACATGAAGTGGTTGGAAACAAACTGATATGACAAGGAAATCCAGAGGAGGTCGGGGTCCATTCACACGATTCCAGTCCAGTTCACTTTAATCCAACTCCAGTCCGTTTGCCTAGAGAGTCCGGTTTGCTTGGTGAGGTGTGAATGCTAATCACCTACAAACCGTGGTCTCGGTTTGGTTGAAGTGAACTCTGGTTTGGTCCGAATGTTTTCGACCAACAGCAGGAAGCAGACTAACATTAGCTATAGCTTGATAAAATAAGTTCTTCTACCAAACAGATATTAGTAAATTAGATATGTCCTGATGACCCAAATGTGTTAAGTGGATAAATGACAGGAAAAACCAAGCAGTCATTTTGACTGCAGGGAATTTCCTTCCAGTTCAGTTTCTCTGACCGGCCAAAATAAAAACACACGGTGGTTTTTTTATGGTGCTTGGTCATCCTTACAGAAAAACTCCCATGAATTTCACATAAAAAACGAACATACAGCTGCAGGCATCAAGGCAGGTGGTAAACAAAGTAATCAGAAGTCAAAAATACAAAATACTGAACGGGAGGCGGTGTAGAGACGCTGTACTGAAAATACAACCTTGCAACTTTGTAAGTCATTTTATTTGCATAATTGTAGATAGTTTAAAGAGTTGGAATAATATAATCCTGCTTTCTTTATGCAAGTGACGTGTACAGCACAGTGGTTGCTGACACAAAGTGATGTTGACTGAAAATCCCTCTACAAAGCAGGGCATTCTGGGTAAATACAACCAAGACAAATGCTAGAATCTAGAGCTAGTAGGGGAAATGTCTCGTAGTTTTTAGCCAAAGACCAAAGAGAAATCCCCCAACTGTTAAAATCAGATGCCACTCCATTTTAAGCAAGGTTTCCTCCAGTGAATCATCAGCCTGGCGGGGAACAGGCTTCATTTGCCCCCGCCAGCCTTAGCATCATTAGTTTATTTTAAATAGGATTGTTTTTACACCAGTAACAGTAAAGATAGATGAATCTAGATTTACAGTTGACGCATTGAACTAGCTGTGAACCAATTACTCCATCGCTGCACCTGCACGCTGACGTCACACAATATTATACCAGATTGCGATGCCATCCCATAAAACTTCAAATGTTTGTAACATTTAACATATTTCAACACAAAAACATGGTGGACTTAGCAGGTTTTCTGGGGGATGTTTCCATTTGGTGAGGAATGAAGTTGGAGGTTTTCATGTCTGTCTGCTACTGGAGATCTTCCCTCCCACATCATCACCATCTGGATGATCTGAGTTACAACGGCCAGACGGCCCGTTCTGCCTGTCCAAGGTAAACCCAGCTGCCTGCAGCCTGCCATGCACCTACATGAAGCCACTTCATTCTCTGCTTAATTTAGCCATTGATTTTTTAAAAACAGCAGATAGTGGGGACATCAGGCTGAGGTGTTTTATGGTCCAGCAGCCGCTGACAGAGTGAGCGGGGTGAGAGAGGGAGGACGATGTTCCTCCAGGGAGAACATCCCCGCCTGCTGCAGTTAGGACACCCAGGCCCGGTGTGGGACCGTCTTCCTGTCGCCGTCGGCAACCATGGCTCAGCTGTTGATGCCGCGTCATCAGTACTCAGCTGATGGAAGCACAGAAACCTAAATCTGTTTGGGGGAGGTGGAGGACACCGATAATATGCCCATAATTATCCATTTTACTCTTTACTTTATGGCTGTGACTTCCAGCAGCAGACGGTCGCTTAACCAAACACACCGCGATGCTCCTACACTGATCTGAAATGCTAAATGCACAAACAGAATCAGCAGAAATCCGTCAGCGTCAGAAAAACTGTGAGGAAAAATCACCCAGTTGTTCTCTTCTGTTTATTTATTCAGCCATCAGCAGCTAACATCTAGAAGAAAATTCAAAGCAAGTCTTTTCAGACCCGGTCAGTTACATACAGTCCAGCCGATCCTGGTTTTAACAGGAAACCAGCCGATACTTTAATTTTTTATGAATCTGACTAAAATGTCGTCACACAAATGTCGCCATTTTGTTTACGGTGCAATGCATTCTGGGTGGATGACGCACGGCAGGTGCTAAAACAGCTCTAAAAAGCTAGCTGCGTCCAGAAAGAAGAGTTATGTTTGCGCACTGAGTAATGGTCCGTCCTTTACATTTGAACCAGAGAGCATTGAAATAGAAGGTAGAGAAGAAATGATGAGGGGAAAAGAAGATGAGGAGGACCGAATGGAGGAAGAGGAGCGAGCCGGTCATTAAAGCTGCTGTTTGTGCTGCTGATGTTTGGAAATGCTAATCGGAAAGCAGAGCTCCACTTTCCAACTCAAGCTATTGATGGTTAGCATCGAGATCAAAACATTGTGAAAAAGATGCTTCATTGTCACTTTAAGCAACCATTTATTATCTGCCAAACTGTTTTGATTTCATATTGACTCTAACTATCGGTGTTAGCTCCTGCTTATGGCCTAAACTCTAGTTATTGGCGTTATCTCTTGCTAATGGTGTTAGCTCTAGCTAAGGTAGTAAACAATAGATCATAAGCTGATCACGTTTGTTTGTTTCAACATATCTCATGTATCACAATGGCCCTTTTTATATGAGATATTATATTATAAAGACAACAAAGATATACAAGTTTTTCAAATCAAAAAGCAGCAGAATTTAGGTTAATAGGAAAATTACAACATATTTAGGCTAATCTGGCTTTAAATAACTCAAGCCAAACCCTGAATTAAAGCCACAAGAAAAGTTATTTTCACTTAAAGTCCATCATGCCTGTCTGACATCAGAAGAGTAATTAGCATGTTAATAACTTTTCCAAATCAGTTGCTAGCTGCACAAAAGGACAAAAAGATTCAAAGGAAGGTCACAAGTTCCCTTTTTCATGTCATTAATCTTAAACTGATCAACTCAAACCTTCGATAGCATCGAACTGAATGTGAACGTCAGAGAGAAATAAGGTCAGAAGAAGCAGAATCTCAGCCTCCGGTCTTTACAATGAAAGAAATGAATTCTGACAATAACAAGGATGGGAATGTAGAACAGAGCTACCACTCCACAGGAGAATCCACAACTGTTTCCAACAAACAGTTTGAACCAAAACCGAACAAAGTTTAATGTTTTAACCGCCTCATTAACTACACGCTCACTTAAATCCACAACGCAGAGCAAAACCAGCAGAGTTACGGTCATTTTTCAGCCCCTTATTTCTACTGCGTGCGTTGAATCACTAGGAGACGCTGTGGACTCACAGGCGTTGGTGACGGCGAAGCTGTTGGCCGTTTCGATGTTGTCCACATGAGGCACCAGGTTGAACGGGGCTTCCGACGCGTTGGGGCTCGTGTTGTGCAGGAAGATGGCCAGGCGGAAGGCCGTGTACTCTTGATCCGTGTTTCTGATGAACAGACCACCTGCAGAGTGGAACGAAGAACATTCAAACCAACGTTTCACCGAACCATTCAACCAGGAAACAGCAGCAAAGAAACGGCACAAACTGCAAAAACTGAAGAAAAAAAAGAAAAATAAACTGTGGAAATACAAATCATCCAAAATGTAAAAACACAAAAAAAACTAAACTGTGGGAACAAAAATCATCTGCTTCTGCCTCATTTGAATGGAGGAGGAGATTTAAGGACTCCTGTAATAATTTAAGCTGATGTTCGTGTAAATCATGCATCACTTTTAATTTTTTAAAAATTTGTTTCCATAAAAACATAATTACAACCACAGCAGTAAAACAAGCAGTTAAGAATCAACGCCGTGTCCCCGAACTCCGATAAATTCAGATTAAAATCAAAACCAGCGATGGGAGATGTTGGAAAAACAGAAGCTTCATGACGGAAATTATAAATGAAAACACAGAAACGCAGGAATAAACGGTCTGGAAGCAACGAGAGAACAAGATCTGCCAAAGAGGGGAGAAAACTGAATGGCTTTTAAGCTGCTGGGAAGGTGGATGGAGGCAGGAGAGACAAGCAGGAACGACTGGGACCACGACTTCATTGTTGTGAAACTTTCTCTTGTATTTTTTGTCTGGTATAATGACTTTTTCTTGTATTATTGTGATATTTTTCTAGTGTTATTTCAACTTTTTTGCCGTCCGACTTTATTCTTATATTAAGACATTTTCCTTGTATTGTTACAAATTTTATTTTGTATTATTGTGACTTTATTCTCTGATTGTTTCACTTTTTGTCGTCTAACTTTATTCCTGTATTATTACAGCAATTTCTTGAATTATTATATTCTTGAACGCTTATTTAGAATTTTGGTGTACAACTTTATTCTCATAATGTGACAGTTTTGTCGTATTATTGCAAATTTTTTATCCTATTATTATGGCTTTAATCTCGTATTTTTATGACTTTTTTCTTATATTACTGTGGTTTTTATCTCGTATTATGACTTTATTCTCGTATTATTTCAACTTTTTTCATCTGACTTTCTTCTTGTGTTATATATTTCTCATATTATTTAGACGATTCTATGAGTAATTTACTCTTTCATTGTATGACTATTCTATTATTACAAGAATTTTTTTTGTATTATTCCAACTGTAATCTTGATTTATTAAGACGTTTTGATTGTACAATTTCTTTAATCATATTGCAACTTTATCCTCACATTGTTATGAGTTTATTGTCATTTTATTTTGACTTTATCCTTATAATTAATTTTTTTTTTCTTCCCCCAGTTTGACTCTAATGCTTCCTGCATGCCTGTTTCTGTGTCCCTGCCTGTTTGTTGCTCGGCTGGATGAGGCGACGCCGTTCCTGCAGCATCCTGCAGCATCCTGCCGGATCCTCTGAGTGTTTCTGTTTCTTAGCCGAGTGCTACGTCAGCCTGGCGTTGCAGATCAGTCCAGTCTTCATACGGAGACCTGAACTAAGCCGCTCGTGGTTGTGCAAATGTCACAGGTGTTAGAAGTGGTTTGTTTCATATTTTAAATTCAGACTTAAGGCAACATTTGCGCGGACGGGACAGTGTAAATGTCATTTAAAGCTAAATGTCAGAACATTCTTTCATGGCTGACCTCTTTGAAGAAGGTGAAGCTCAGAATAATTTACTCGTCTTTACGCTCGGTTCAGATTTCACCTGCGCGCACAGACGACTCCTGCTGTCTTCTGTGATTCATTAAAAATGGGAGAAAATGAAAGCCTCTAGAAAATCTTAAAAGTGCGGCGTGCATTTGTGTTTAGAGCGCTTCACTCTGATCTGCCTGAGTAAAGCCAACAGGAGCTAGTAGTTGGCTTCAAAAGTTAGGAGGAACCCAGAAAGACGTGGTGGTGGCGGCATCATGCTGTGGTCCAGAACCCAAGGATACAAGCAGCATCCAAGAAACCGTTACTAGAAAAATAAAATCATTAAAAAATGTAAAAGACATGAACTATAACATAAATAAAACGTTCTCCCCTGATCCGAACCGGCCCAAAGCAAAACTAAACTAAGGGAATTTAGCACAGACTATCGCTGTCATCAAAATGATTAGATTTGCTTACTGAAGATGAAAGTAAACCTTTATTTATGTAGCACCTTCAAGACATTAAAAATATTATGTCAGTACATCCAATAGTTAATCCAGTAGAATAGTTTTACATTTGATTTGTTAGGCAGACAAGTTAACTGGACTTAAGATACATTAAAAGAATTTAAATTGTTTAAAATTAAATGTAAGATTTAAAGGAATCAAAACATTTATTTGTAAAAGAAACTTTCCAGTCGTTGCCTTCCTACACTATTCCACTTGATTCTCATCTCCCTTCAGAGTCTGTCTGGGATTTCTCCCATTGAGCTCAATTTCAATTCCTATTCCAATTTAATTCCTTTCTCTGGTTGAATTTTTTGATCAGTGTACAGAAGGAGGAACAATGTGAACGATGTGAGCAATTTTCTGAACCGTTTCAGGACTGCAGTCTGTTGCGATCAACAACATCGCAACATGAGTTGCATGAGTGACATCACTCATGTAAAGAGTGATGTCACTCTTTACATGTGACATCAGCGCCAACTCCTGTAAAACTGGTAAAAAACGTATAGCTGGTCGCCCGATGCCATTTTTATTTTGCTGATTTCACAGTAAAAATGGTCACAGGGCGATGAGCTGCACAAACAGACAAGGACATAAACCAAATTTGATTTAATCATAAACCTTTTGACGAAGAAAGATGGCGGCAATGGACAGCACCGGTTTATTCATGGATTTGCTGCAAACGTTTTTTTTTAGATAGTAAGAAGATTAATGTTAACTTAATGCATAAGCATGATTAGTAAACAATCAAATGCAGCATTATGGAGAAGGAACGCAAAACCATTAATAATTATTAATGCAGGCTAAATACCCGACCACCATTTAGCCTAGCATGCACAAAAAAAACTGGTTAGCATCTAGACTTTTGTGCAGTATTAAATCTGCTTTGATGTAATGGGAAACGCTGTTTTCTGTGGCGTGAAATCAGGCAAAGTCAGTGATTTGATCAAACCAACAAAAACATCAGATGGGAAAATCTTTGGGTCGGTTTCTAAGCTAGCTAGCTGTAGTAGCTAGCTAACTTGTCTAGCTACTACAACTAGCTAGACAAGCTAGCTGAAGTAGGTAGCTTGCTGTAGCTGTGGTAGCTAGCTTGTCTAGCTACTAGTAGTTACTAGTAGTAACTTGTCTAGCTACTACAGCTAGCTAGACAAGTTAGCTTAACTCAAACAAGTAGTAGCCATCAATGAACTAGCAAAAACAACTTAGGAAAATAATGGCAGTCACTTCCATCCCTCTCTTCTGGCCTCCATCATGGCGGCTCGGCGTCGCTAGGTGACGTAGCTAAAGGTAGATACAGTTTAGTAATGGCAGCGGATGAAGTGACCGAAGCCGTTCAGTCGGCAGTTAAAGTCAGAGCAATATTCAAGCTCTTCGAGGTGCAGGTTGGTTGTTTACAGCACATTTCCGGTTAGCTTCACACCCGAGCGTTGCTCAGCGACTGGGCAAAGCAAGATCCGGTCGCTTCTCTTCGTTTCTCAACACCTGATGGTCCGGATCTTCTGTCCAAAGCAAAGCGCAGGGAAACCGGAGCAGCCCACCAGAAACCTGCTCATCTGCAGACCTCTCTCTCTGGACCTGAGGGCTGGTTCTGCTGGAAGAGGTTCTTCCTGGTTCTGATGCGTCATATCAGGATGAACTGAGCTGCTGCCATTTGATTGGCCGAGAGACGATAGCTGCGTTAACAAGCATGTGAAGGGGGGGGTGTGCGTGTGTGTGCCTAATAAAGTGGCCTCCTTTGGTTCTGAAGAGGCTCCATGCATGGTGGAGTACCTGTGATGCTGTGGACCGTTTTACAGACCTGGATCCTGTAGAGACTACCTCAAACAGCCACAATAATCCAGATTTTAACTAATAATTCAGATTTTGTTTCAATGTGTCATATTTTCCAAATGTTCAATTTACAGAATGTGTTCCTGTGTCATATTTTCTCTTGATAGAATTATTAATTTCTGTTCCACCTCCACAGAGTCATGATGTCGGAGGTAAAACGCAAAGCGGAGCGCGTGTGGTGCGTGTTGTGCGTGTGTTGCGGGCGCAGGTCAGCCTGGGCCGACCGGAGGTTGTTGCATAAGCTGCGTTATCTGGCAGCGGTTTGGTTAAACTAACGGTAATAAGCTCTGATTGTTGGTTTAAGCAAATATCTGGACGCACACGCTCACACGCACGCACACCGGTTACATAAAGCTGCAGCCGTAGAGGTGACGCTCTGCAACAAACCCTGAACTTTGACCTCTCCTCTCCCCTCCAGTGAGTCGCTCTGGTTGTTGCGGCTCGTCGTTTCCCTCCAGCCTCAGTTTTTTTTTGTTTTTTTGGGGGTTTTTTCCTCTCGGAGGATTGAAGGTTTGTTTCTGATTTTAGAGGTGATCAACAGCTGGAGGTCACGCGCTGCCCTTCCCTCTCTAATGGAAACCATAAAGCTGTCACCTCTCTGCTCCCAGCAGGAGCTGCAAAGTGGTTAAACTGGAGGGAGACCAGTGGGACTCACACACACACACACACACACACACACACACACACACACACACACACACACACACACACACACACACACACACAGAGCCACAGTTTACCGCTGTGATCTGCTGCAGTGGCAGCCTGAACCCGCAGATACAAAGCGCATTAACCCTCCTGACTGCATCCTGGAGGAGCAACCCGAGCGCCGCCGCAGCCGCATGCGGGACGTCCACGCAAGCGAGCCGCACTCACCGATCTGAACACTGCTGGGGAAAGCTCCCATCGCGAAGCCCGAGAACATCCACACCATCCAGCCACAGGGAGAAATCCTCATCTTGGTTCCGTGATTAACTGAAGAGAAACATCGAGCAGATCCTCTCCCTTCCTAGGGCAAAAGCAACATCCTAAAAAAAAAAAAAAAAAAAAAACACCCCAAAATAAATCTAAAAGAAAAATCTGCAAACAGCGTGTTGTTGTTGCGGGTTAAACATCCATGTCCGCTCCGGCCGCGGCTCCTCCTGCGTCCCCTCCGTCCGGCGCGGGAGATTTTTGCGCACAACAGCACCAAGATGAGGAGCGACGCGGAGAGGACAAGGAGGATGAGGATGATGAGGAGGAAGAGGAAGAGGGAAGGGGGCGGGCATCAGCCAGCGGCGGGCAGCGCGTCTGGATGCGGCGCAACTGGCAACACAACCGCAAACACACATGCGCCTTTTTTTGTTTTACGGTACCGGCGCAGCCCGGAGGGGGGCAGACACAGGGACCCCCCGCACCCCCCCCCCCAACACACACACACGCAGCGGGACCCCAAACTTCCTAAACTGCTGACATCAACACACCCAAACATCCTGGACGGACCGGAAACAGGCGGAACCGTCAAAACTCACCGCGAACATTTTACGTTTCCCTTCCAATCAATAAATGCATTTTAACATCAAACAGTAAATGTATAAAAAATAAAAATAAAAAAAGAGTAAAATCTCCAATTCAACCAGAACCCGTGTGAAAAGTATTCACACAGAAATTAGTTTAAAACCATTAAAAACTGTAAGATTGATTTAAAAAGATAATTTCATTTGGATCGTGTTAATGCTGAGGAGAGCCGGGATGAGATCTCTGACTGTTTTATAAAACTCAACCAAACTGATGTTAAATACAGAAAATCACATTTTGGCGCCCCCTCCAGCATGGCGCCTTTCTGACTCATTGGGATGTCATAGCTACATTTTTTTTAGCTAGCTGTATTAGCATTGTCCTGCAAAAAAAAAAAACGCATCTCAGTTTCCTAGAAAAGTTGACATCAGTCATTTGATTCTAGTTTTAACCGTGAAGTAAATAACTCTTACTGCTCTACACATCACAGATCTACATTTTTAAAACTCAAGAATTTAAATATTTTATTAGTCAAACAGGCATAATATGAAGTTTTTGTCATCAGTAATGCGTTGTTTTGTATTCTTGACGTGTTTACAGACTGTTTGGTGGTTGGTGATAATAATCTGAGCTTCAAAATAAAAGCACTTTTTAACGTCTGTCTTCCTCAAGTCGCCTTTCTTCTTTTATCTCCTTTATTTAACCAGATGAAACCCCGCTGAGGCTTCTGAGACGTCCTAATTAAAGCAAAGAGAACATGTGGCGTTAGTTTGCTGCGCCACACAGATGATGATCTGAGTGATTTATAACCTTCAACATTTATCCCCACAAGGAGAAAACAAAGAGAAAATCCTAAACAGAAGAAATGCAGCCCAGATTTTCCGCCGACTGAAAAGAACAATTAAAACTTTTGCTCTGAAATTCTTTGTCTCAGAACAATAACTACATGCAGCATTAATACCAAATTATTAAAAAATACAAACAAACTTAGAGCCAACCAAAGAGCGGTGCAATAAAAATGTTACCACTGCTGAAAACCACAAAGAAGACAACAGGAGGCTGATGGCGCACTAGTGAACAAACTTATCCACATGTAATTTAAACTGTGTTTTCTATTTAATTGTAATTGCAAAATTGTTAGTTATTTTTTCAACATTAATGGAATAAAAAACATTTTGCACACATTTGTGAAAGAAACGCACTTAGGCGTCAAGGTGAGACTGAACGGAGGAGGATCTGTTTCGCTTTGAAGGGAAACACATTTTGCAGTCATCAGCGTAAAGAGACCGAGAGTCATGCTTTGTAAAAATAACTTCAATGAAATAAATGAATCATAAAAAGCAGAGGACTGAGAATAGAGCCCTGTGGAACTCCCTGAGGGAGAGGCGAGATCCTGAACACTCACTCAAAGACTCCAAGGTTATTTTCTCTTGTGTTTAAACGACTTTCTCCATTCCTTTAAAATGAATACATCCATAAGTCAAGTTTGTTTTATAAACGGATGTTAGTTTTTCCCAATTAATGACAGTTTTTATGTATGGAGTTATTGAAAATGTTCTCTCAGTTTCAGCTTTTGTTATTTGGTTTCAGTTTAACTATAATAACCCTGCAGTAGAGCTGGAGGGCAGGATGATGATGATGATGATGATGACGATGAATGCAGCTGTTGGTAAAAACCCTCCTTCTGACCATGTGCTGTGCTTTTCTGGAAAAGGGAAACAGGTTTGGTGAAGCTGTAGATGTTTCCTGAAGTTTTCCACACATCCAGCTGAACCAGAGGAGATGAGTTCTGCTTGTCCCCAGATGTTCCTGATGTTTTTAATGAACTCAGAGGGAGGAAAAGAAGCTCTTCCTGCCAAAAAGCGGACACTTCTCCTTTAAGTGACAAGGTCAAAGTGCCAGTTAATCACCAGCAGCTTAAGGAGAAATGTGTTGGTCCGAATCTGCAGCTCGACTCAGAATAAACGACATGGAACTGGAGGAGGAGATGTGAGGCAGGAAGTGCTGAAGCTCGCCGCCGGTTCTGCTGGTCCGGAGGTTTGCTGTTCCCTGCAGGTGGAGAACCTTTTCAAAATGAGTTGGTATGAGAGAGAGAGAGAGAGAGAGAGAGAGAGAGAGAGAGAGAGAGCTGGAGGTCAGTCTGGGTCTGTTCCCCGCTTGAAGTTAGAAAACCAACAGAATGCGGCTGATCGGGTTCAGAACCGGTTGATCCAAACAACGCGGCTGCTCGGGTTCAGAACCGGTTGATCCAAACAGACCGGAGCCGATCTGCATGATTTCAGCTCGTTTGTCCTAAATAAACAAAAATGCAAATCAAAACCAATTGGTTTATGATTCATCTTTAAGAAACTACAACACAAAAATAAAATAAAGTGTTGAGAGGAAATCTGAAATAGCGCTCTTGCCACACTGGTATCGATCCGATGTTTATACCGACTTCTTATCGATGTCATCAATCGATCATCGCCTCTGCCAAACCGAAGACTCAAACGGTTCTGAAAAACAAGTGGAATCAGAAACATTGCAGATTCTCTTATTCAATTTTACCTCCAGTCAGACGGAGAGGAAAACTTTCATGTTTTCGCCTCGAATAAAAATCCAGCATCAAAGTTTTGCTTGCAGAATTTTTTTTTACGCCAAAAAAATGTTTACTGTTTTTGTCCTACTGAGTCCCCAAATGACTCGCCATGTTTGCATGTTCATGACGTCACCAAGCCTGGTGTTTTATCAGAGTTTTGTGTTGTTGGTTCCAGTTCTTAGAGGAATAAACAGCTTAGACAGAAGATGACATAAAACGGCGTCTTGGCTTGTTCGGAACGCCTCCTAATGCCTCCCAGACTCCAGACTAAACTCTCCAGGAGCTGATTGATGAAATAAACGTTTGCAAACAAATTCAGAGCAGAAGTGGCGGATCAGCAGCTCTATGCGGAGAAGCTGCTGCTGCTTACAGAGCGCAAACACTCCAGAAGTCCAGGATTTGGTGCAGATTACTGCAACGAGCAGGAACAGAATGCAAACATCTCATTTCTGCTGCGTGTGTGCTTTTATTCTGAAAGAAACGACAACAGATTAGCCACCGTCGCGTGGATCAGAGGAAGCAGCAACGCGCTGCGTGTCGTCTGGTTGCTCTGGACCAGCAGAAACTGAGGCGATCTTCTTCGCTCTTGAAGCCGTGAAGAGGAACTTGCTGCAGACGCTCCAGCTCCTCACATTAGAGGGGAAATTGAATCTGCTGTTCCAGCTGCCAGGTCGGTGCTGAGTGGCGGTGCAGCTGTCAGAGCCCATTTCAGAGGTCTGCTGTGACTGAGCAGCATGAAGCAAACACATTTATCAGGGCGACAGGCAGACATCTCCTATGAAGTGGTTTGCCGACACAAGCAGCTCTGAAGCCTCCTTACTCTGATTTATGGAACGACTGAAACTCGGGAAACAACAGAAAACTCATCATCTGCTGCAGAAGTACGAATATATAATATTTAAAGTGTGGCTGAGTGTTTCCCTCCACGCCTGCACACACAGAGCAGCGTTAAATATTACAAAACCGTGAGGCGTTCATGGGACGTAGTTTGTCAGGGTTTCAAGTTCAGTTTGCTAAATGAAGCTAACAAACAGGAGGGTTCCGTTTATTATAGTAAAATATATAATAAAATAAAAGCTGAAACCAAATCTACCCTCATTATTCTCTTTAATGTTTGATTTACTATTTTAGGTACAAGCTAGCACAGCACTGCAGTCCAGCTGGCTGCTACCGGACGCTATAAAAGTTGAAGTTTAAAACATTTTATAGCTTCACATTTTGCCTTAATATTCTGGTTTATTATTAACCTTCATTAAAGTTTTTGCAGCACTGAGTCAAATCCTGTGAAAGCCACATGGATGCTAAGGCTAGTTAGCTTGTTAGCATAAGCATTAGCAGGTTAGCCTACGTCCAAAGTACACTACTGAAGGAGCTTCAGAACAATTGAAGATAAAAACGACTTTAAACATTTACGACAGTTTTTACTTAAATTCACTGAAACAGCAATAAAATAGTATTTAACAAGTAATTAAAAAGAGAAACAGCAACCACATGTAAGTGAGATAGATAAAGCCTCACTGGCATGAAACGACTGCAGGAATAAATCTGTTTGCATCTGAACTGCATTAAAATTAATGAACTGAATTAATGTTCATGTGGATCAAACTGGTTCTAAATTAAAGCGTCTAATTTGGACCAAAGCAGCTCAAGATGACACTTTTTTGATTTTCACATAAACCAAATTAAATTATGTATTTAAAAAAAAAAAAAGAAATGTTTTAGAAAAATGTAAAATGAACTCATAAGCATTAGAGTGCCTCTAAGAATGAGGCGTGTGTGGGTGTGTGGGTGTGGGTGTGTGTGGACTGCTGCCATGTCGGAGTGCTGAGCAGATGGACGGTTGCAGCAGGTTTTCCTGCTCACATCGGGGTGACTCTCAGAGCTGTTCAGCTGCTATCAGGGAATCCCGAACCGCCGACACGTTGCAGGTGTTTGGATGCCAAGGTGTGCTGGTTTGTCACCCGGGAGAAGAAAAAAACCCCAAAACCCAACATGCTATTTTTCTGCAGCGCTTGGCGGTTCCAGCTCTTGGCTTCCTGTAATTTTTTTTTAAGCTCTTATGAAAACCATAAATGGTTGAAAAAGTGTGAAGTAAAAGCACAAAGGTGAACGAAAAACAACTGGAATGAATAAAAACTGAAGAGTTAGAATAATATAAATCCTTGAAGGTGGTGCTGATCAGTATTGCTGTGGGCTTTTTTTTCACTTCCTCTGTTCTGATTACGTTCAGAGGAAAATGTTACGTTTTCAGGAGGTGAAGGCGAAAATCAAGAATCAGGAAACTAAAACGAGGAAGACGAGGATGCAGAAAACAGAGATGAATGCTTCAAATAATGAGAGATGAAAATTCATATATTAGTCTTCAGACTATTTCTTAGTCTGAAGAAGAATAGACTAAGAAATAAATACAATAAAACAAAAGGTCGAGATACCACACAGAAGAAACGAAAAAACAACCAATGGTCACAACAAAAAAGTTTTAACTCTGAGTCACTGAGGCATAAAATGTTCCTAAATTAATCCAATTCAATTTAAAATATTTTATCTCAGGAAAATTAAATGTCATTGTAACTCATATGACTGCTGTAGACGGGAAGGGTCTCCTCCGGTAGCAGTCAGTTTTCCAAAGACTCTAAAGAAGCCTCTGACTGAAAACCACAGCAGTAGTCTTCCGACTAAAGACTACTAACAATTGTTAGTTTTTAGTGTGATAGCATGCTAACACGATAACAACTCAATATCCAATGTTTCACAGCAACACGTCCTGGCTGACATCGTCAGTTGTTAGCAGCTCTGCTAATCCACCTCCTTTGCATTTGCTGCATCTCTTTAAATTTCTGTCTGGCCGTCAACGGAAAAAAAAGAACAAAAATAGAAAAAAGCCAATCAGAGTTAACGTTACTGCAACACGAGCGACACAAAACGACTGAATGGATGTTGAACGTGACGCTGAAGCAGATCTTTAACAAATGTTCTAATTTATCTGAGAAAACGATGCTAACAGAGTCACAAACTGGAGCAGCAGCAGCACAAACCCAGGCTCTTCTCCCAAATATCTCCTCTTCACCTGTTTCCTCTTCATCTTCATTTCTGCTCATTCAAACTGAATTTGCTGGATGTTACCTACAGCACAAAAACTACTGTTCTGACTGGACTGAGCTAGCGCTGCTAACACCTAGCACACATCAAATCAAACAGGGTAAACAGGCTTTTGCATCGCTCAAGCCAAACCTGATCTGAGTCCGATAAAACTACCAGCAAACTGAAGTGCAGCCTGAAGCGGCGCCTCCTGCAGGCCAGAAATGAATGAGAACATAAAACAGATGAAATGTTTGTGCTGCAGCAGGATTAGCTCTGATGCTGCATCAGTTTGTGGTTTCAAACAGCCACCAGCAGACCCAGTGCGACTGTCGTAGCAGTGCTGCTCTTTCTGCTGGCTGTGTTTATGTGTGTTGGGGTGTGTGTGTGTGTGTGTGTGTGTGCGTGTACAGGTATGCGACTGTGTGTGAGAGCCGCTCTGTTATTTGTAATTAGCTGCTGCTGCAGGCGCAGGAACTCTGCGCTGTAAGAAGGCAGCGGTGCTGGTGGTTTATGATAAATAGCCTTTTTTTGCCTCAAAGCCCATAACACACACACACCCACGCACACACACACACAGCCTCCTCTCTCAACTCACACTCATGACATTTGCTGGGGCCAGATTCATTTGTTGTACCCAGAGCCGCCGCCTGTTTTCCCATCAACCTGAGCCGCTCCTGCCTCCAGCGGCTGTTTGCCACCGACATCCTTGAAATTCAAGACGAGCTTCCAGGAAGCGAGGCTTTATTAACTTTACCTCACATAAGCTTGTTCTGGTGATGGCATGTAGCTTTTGATGCAGCCCAGGAGACGTGATGTGGGAAACATTTTCACCGAGTCCCCCCCTCCACATTGAGTCAGGATCTGAATGAAGCCGGACCTCAGAAAAATACAAGAACCTCAGAGAGGAGGGAGACGTCTCTCTGCTGCTTTACAGATAGCGCCAGGCTACGTTATGCTATAGCATGCTATAGTAACCTTTGCTATGGTTTGGTTTGGTCTGGCAGACTATGCTATGGTCTTTCCCAACATGGCCACTGATATCCTCTATAAGAAGGTAAGTTAAGAGCTAAACCAGCTGGTTTTGACCAGGTTTTGTCTCTCTCTACTCAGCCAAAGGAATTTGTCCATCTTCTGCCATTTTGTCCCAAACTCTTGAGCGACATAACATCCAGTCTTCTGGAGGTTGCAGTTACCTCTGCTGCTCCTCCACATGTTTCTGTCACATTTTGTCCTAACATTCAACTTTCTCTCAGAACATCTTGATCTTGGTCGGATGTAATATTGACATTTTCTGAGAGAATCTGAATTCTGATTTGTTTTACCAGCTTTACGCCAGAATCATCAAATCTAACAGAAATAAAGTGATCTCACAAAGTCGTAGTGTGGTGGGTTTGCTCTCTTTAAGCTCATCGAGTTAATAACATCAAATCTCAGAGTGAGTTTTTGAAACAAGCCAGCAGTCTGATGACCTCACGGTTTCTGCAGTAGCTCCTGCAGCAGTGCTGGTTTACGGTGTAACCCAGCCTCTGTGAGTTAGCCTCCCTAACGCCAGGCCCAAGCCCAGACTGTTAAACCTGTTGACTCAGATGTGATGGCTGAAGTGTGGCGTCGCTGCAACACCTCCTCCCTCTGTCGATCTGAACTCCAGCCTTTCATGCGCCATGCTCTCGGTTGCTCTGTGACAGGCGAAGGTGGGCTGAGGGAGAATGAAAGACATCATTATTGTGCTGAGTGTGACTCACGCTATGATTCACTGTGGAGCTGCTGAACAACAACACCATGTGACTTCAGAAGGTTAACCTGTTTGTATGCAGCCCACCTTTCTGTCCCGACAGCGCAGCGCCGAAAGGTTACATCTGCTTCATCTCTCCTTTGTTAGCCTAATGCGTCCTGCGCTACCGAAGTTAACGCATTTTTATCAGGGGTTGTTGGTTAGACAGGAACTTCTGTCAAATGTTTGCGACGTCACAGTTCATCATGAAAAAGATTTATTGTGTTTTTCTCACACTTAGGGTGTTTTCTGGTGAACTACGGAACCAGAACTTCAATATCTGTTCCATCTCAGCTGCTGTGGTTCTCTTTCTCTCTGCTCTGAGTCAAACCAACCAAACCCTTTGAGCAACCTGTTCCCCTCCTCACCTGTGGGGGCGCTGCACCAAGAACCACTGAAGGAAACGACACAAAAATCTCTGAAGACGCTGAGAGCAACTTCCTTCTTCACCAAATGGAAACAGAAATGGAGGCATCAGATTTTAGTGGCTGGAGGATTTCTCTTTAGTCTTTGGTTAAAAACCACAAGCCATTCCTGCTGCTAGCGCTAGGCTAGCACGTTTGTTTTGGTTGTATTTACCAACAACAAACGTGCGGTAAATACGCCGCACGTTTGTTGCGCTGTAGTTCACTTCCTGCTTTTGCAGCAGTCTCTGCTCCACTTGGCGTTTATATATGCATTCAAACCGAACCAGAGTTCGCTTCAACCAAACCCAAACCGAGGTTTAAAGGACCAGAGGTCAGAGGTCGATTAGCGTTCACACCTCACTAACTGAACCGGACTTTCTAGACAAACGGGCTGGAGTTGGATTAAAGCGGACTGAACTGGACTGATGCGAACGCAGACAAATATTCTTCAGAACATTACAAAAACAAGACTTTAACATCTCTGTGGAGGAATTTGGACCCTTTCCTGAACTGGTTTAAGCTCACCTCACAGCCTTTCATTTAAGTCTGACTTTGACTAGACCACTCCAAAACCCTCTCTCTCTATTTTTTTTACTGTTCAGGTAAATTTGCTGCTGCGGTAATCCCATTTTTCTTCATCTTAACTCCCTTACTTCCTACATTTTAATTAAAAAACATATTTGTGTTTTTTTTCTGTCAAGCAGATGTTAAATTTAGAAGAGACGGTTAAAGATAGTGCATACAATAAATACAAATATTATTATTACTGGTGAAATGGGGCATAACTTCCACTGCTGATGGGAGGCAGGTGAAAGCAACCAGCAGTCAACAGAGCAATGGAGCAGCTGAAGAAATGACAGAAACAAGGGAATCATGACAAAAAGCAAAACAATTATCAAAATGTAGATTCAGTCTTTGGTTTAGTCAGACTGGTTGAGATTGTAAATGATGTTTTCTACCATAAAAAATGTCTCAGTCATAAAGCAGCAAAGCATTTCCTAGTAAAACTCAGCAAACTGTTGGTAACTCCCATAGTTTATACGCTTTGTGTTCATTTCTGCAAACTTACAAGTCATAAAAAATGTCATAAAAAACTCAGACAGTGGTGTAAATTACATCAGAATCTTTCCTAAAACAGCTTTCATGGAAGCAAACTGCATTAAACTCAGATTATCAGGTGGAATATTGGACCATCACGAGGTTATTCATGACATTATTGCATTTCTGTCTGCAACCTAATCTGCAGATGTTCCCTTCCTGCAGCCGAATTCAGATGTTGGTTTGTGGCTGAGTGTGGAGAGAGAGGCTGCTTTCTGAGGAGCGGCTAAGTGACAACACGCTGACATCACATTAGCAAATTATCAGAGGTAATTTCAGTACAGCTGGCTAATTTAGAAAACAGGAGACAATCTGAGGAAGCACAAATCTACGGAACAGGAAATAAATGGCAGACATCAAGCAGGTACCTGCAATTAAACTCAATCATATGAGAGAAACGTCATTAATTACTTTACAAAACACACAGAGGTCCTAATTAAATCAAACATGGGGCTTTTTGTAGGATTCCCACAATGGATTACAGTCAAAGACTTTCGTCTCCTTCAGCTTTCTTGGCACCCTTCAGCCTGGCTTCTTCATCAGGCTTTCTGCACCGGCCCTTTAAGAAACACTGACTACTTCACACTCAAATTTATTTCTGCAAACATATTTCAACTAGCTGATCATCTTCAGAAAAACACACCATCTTCATAGCAAACACGGTCTCTAACGAGCGGAGACAACTTTTTAACGCCGCCATCTGGTGGCCAAAGCTGGCATTTACACAATTCAAAGTAATGTAGATATTTTCAAAAAATATAAATAGTAGTGGTGAAACTCAATGGAAATTTTAATCAAAATTACATGCTATGCAGCCCCAATTTCAATTCAAAAACCATATTTGCAGCAAAATTATTGAATAAATACAAGTCTGAGCTTATTAACAAAAACATTTATAGTTTTAAATCTGTTCTTCAGATTAAAGAGTCAAATTTCAGGAAGTCCTGATCATTCATGGAGCTTCTTTTGAAACGTAGACTGTGGAAGCTAACATTAGCGTTAACTGCTACATGTTAGCATCAAGATGCTATTTTAGCCTAGCATAACTTTGCCGATAGGCTAACTGCTTTTAGCACAATTTGGACACAACAATAGTCTGTCCAAGGGTCCAATCAGATCGTCTGGAAGCAGAAATGAAAACCCAGTGGGACCACAGGAGACGATTCGTCATTCATGGCTGTTAGCGACGCCACTGTGCATCAGGTTTACAGAAATACTGGTGTTGTGTTCTGTTATTGCATGAAAAGGACAGAAGGGGGAGCTCTGAATATGAATGTGACAATATATGTTGTATGAGGAGAAGAAGAGAGAACGCGCCAGAGTAAAGAGAGAACTGAAGCTGAACTGCGTCTCATGCTGATTATTTCCCACTATTTCAATTTAGCAACACCACAACAACTGGAAACACAGAAAATGTGTTGAAATCGAACTGAGTAATTCTTCAAAGTTAACGTTGTTAAAGTCGTTGCCTTAGTAAATAACAAATACGATAAAATGATCCAATGACACTTCCTCTTTCAGACACAGATTTTAATTCCCACTTTGACATTTCATAGAGGTTATTACTGAACATGGAAAAATTCTCCTCAAATCAGCAGCTACATTAAAACATGTGTGAAGCAGAAATAATGTGTTTGTTTGTTAATAATTCTCTTGTTGCTCCTCATGAACATTTCATCCTGCTCAGATTGTGTAGAGCGTAACCACAATGCATCACTGCTCCATTCATCTCTCTGCTAACCATCTGCAGCACAGGTAGCATTACCTGGACATGGGAGCTGAAATGTTGGAACATTAGATGCTGCTGCTGCTGCTGCTGCTGCGGTCCGCAGCGTGACAGGCCACTCGCATTAAATGATGAATCGTTTCTCATTATGGTTTCCAGTTTGAGCCGCTGGTCCCATTAAACACCGCCGAGCAGCATTGATTCCTGAATGCTCACAAACACATGAGAATTCATTTAATTATTCAACTGTAGCTTTAACTGCTGATTGGTTTGACTAACAGCATGATGCAGTGAAGCGGCGCTGTCTGCATGCAGGAGGTTCACCTGCAGCTGCAGTTTCCAGGAGCCCATCAGGACTCTGACGCTCCTGCAGGAGTGGAGCTCCGTACGAATAATGGTAATTAGTGTTTATTTAAATGACCTCCTGCAGCCAGAGTGTGTTTGGCAGCAGATAAACTAGCTGTGTGACTCACATCGATGGCACAAACTAACAGCTGCTCTCGTTTTGGGCACAATAGTTTCTGTGTCTGCAGCAGAGGCTGGTCGGTAATTAAGCCATAAAGAGTCAACAGAGAGTCCTCTGAAGCCTCAGGCGCCACCTCTGCCGGATCCTCCATTTCCAGATCCGTTTGCAGACATCGTATTTTAGAACCGCCTCAGAGGGGGTAGAACCTGGACCTGGCAGCAGACTGAGCTCATCTATTGAATCCACAATGAAATCATAGCAACTGGCAGTGCAGTGAGCTGCAGATCCATGACTCCATGGTCAAACCTTGAGGTCCAAATCTTTCATCACCCATGGTGGAGAAAGTAACAGAACCAGGCCTTAACCAGCCAGAGAGACTCTTTTCCATGGCTTTAGTCAGGCTGAGGCCAAAGGTCTTAACCAACATGGCGTCCTGTTCTCGTCTTCTGCATCACCTGTTCTGGGCTTCAGAGGCATAAACCCGGTTCTCCAGACGTAACTCCATAACTTTTATCACTTATTCCAGGCTGTGTATGGATATTTGTCTTCATGTCTGAAAAGTTTCTGCTTTACAATAAACTGCAAACTTCATCTATTAATCTGTGATTTAACCCCTAATCGATGTAATGATGACAAAAACGTTCATACATGCAGATATCTGTCAGTCACTGGTTTATTCAGCTGCAGGCATTTATCCACGTTTTACATTTTCCAGACAATGTTTGGGTTTTGGAAAACAAATAAACTTTACTCTGCTCTCTAAAAGCTCTGGGTAAAAAGTGTCTTCATTGCATGTTCCCCACTGAGGACCTTTAACCTCTTTTAAATGAAATACATGACAAACACCAACAGTTTGTTAGAATTGACCCATCCTGCTCTCCGTCTGCACACAGACAGGATGTGTGGGCCTCCGTCTTCATGCCAGCTGATTAACCCTTAAATCAGTCGATTTGAATGAATCTGCTCCATTAACAGCATAATACGCAGTAATTACAGTCATTTAGTGTTAAATCATGGGGGGGATAAGCTGGAGCTTATAGATGAAATTATTAATTACTCCTGTGGAAATAAAGCAACATGATGAACAATCCTCATGTCTGTTTCACTGGCAGTCGGTTTCTGCTCTGTCAGGTCCGGTCCTGGTCCGGTCAGGTAGAGATGAAGATCCTCCTCCTCTGGTCTAAATCCAGCCACTGAATGAACCAAATCAATGAGAAACACGGAACCAGCTCATTATGCCTTTAATAATGCACAAAGGAGGAATTAAAAATTAACCAGCATTTTATGAGCCGCCTATTTACTGAAAGGATGAGAAGCAACGGCATTAATTTTTAAAAAAGGGAGAATCACCAGGGGAATTATTATTAAAGCGTTTATCTTCCCCCCATGGTCATAATAATAAGCCTCAAAGCGACACATATTGAGCGTCTGTGGAAGAAGCTCAGAAAGTCGTAAATATGCTCTTATGTTGCTGCAGTTGCTGACGGCCATATTGGACCCGGATCTGGACCCGGATCGTCCTGCATGGCTGTATGATCAGAGTCCAGTGAATTCCTCAGATCATCTGATACATTTGGGTTCCCAGTCCAGAAACTATCCTGGTTCTGTTGGCCGTTCAGGTTCTGCAGAATCGTTTTCCTCACTGTGGTTCACTGGTTCTACCTGAGGCAGAGTCAGAATGAAACCTTCCCAAAGGTCCGGATCTGATTCTGTATCACAATATTTGGCAGATGATACAATTCGATACGATTTGATGCACTTTTTGGATTTTCTGAAAGCTTTTAGTAGGACAGAGTGATTTTAGTGACATTTTGTGTTCCATAGACTTGGATTTAATTAACTGAAAACTGATTAAAAGCACCAACTAAACAATACCTGACTCTGATTGGACAGAGTCTACAGCTGGAACAAAATGGATCAAAGATGCAGTGAGAAAATTAGTTTCTGTCATTTAATTCATATGGATTTGACATAAAACTCAAAGTTTCAACAGTGATCCAGGAGCTGAGTGGGGAGATTATCAGCCTCTGTAGACTCAATATGCAAACGATGGCACTTATCTTTTTTCTTCTGGACATACTGCTTGGCTCCTGGAGTTAGCTGTGGCTGTAAGCTGTTTACTACTAGCTGCTGGGCAGTGGCTCTGCCTCACCCCGTAGTGATCGGGCAGCGCCGCCATTCCCCTGCTTGGATCTCTGAGTAGCTTCCTCTGCAGAACCATTGCCTGCTGCGTGTTCATTCTTCTGGTAATCCTTTATATACAGAACAGAAACCACTAAGCTAAAAACAAATGATGAAGCTGATGCCACTAGTGGCTCCAATATCCAAATTTTGCATTAATTTCGTGATCTCTCTACTTTTGCAGCTACTCTGATCCGCTTCTCTTTCACGGTTACTTGCACAACTTTACTTTGTTTCTTAGCAACAAAATACAGCCCATCGTTATTTATTGCAGATTTGAGATTTCCACAAACAAAGGAATCTAATGTTGCGTTTCATTTTTTACGTTTGGAAGCTCATTTTGTTTCACATAACCAGAAAAGCTGTTTTTGATATTTCTCTGACATTCGGAAGAATATGGTTTACTTTAGCATAACTCTGTTTTACTTGGCCTGTTAAGACAATTTAAAAACTGGTGTGTAGTTTATAATGTGCACTTTAAGCACAAGTTGAAAGTGAGACTGGGGGAGGCGGAGTCTTGCTGCTATGCCGTCACAAACCAGACATGTTAAAAAGACGGTAAAGCCTATGGACCCCTTGGTTTAACGCATCGATACTCACGGATGAAAAATTGATAAATGTCGTAGTATCGATATAACTATGCAGCCCTATAAAATTCCTTAATTCAAAGTGAAAGGAGTAGTGCAGTAAAACTAAAAATCTAAAATAAATGTTTTCTCTAACAGTCACTCTAGTTAATTTACCATAACTCTGAATATGGACCCAACAGTCAGTTCTGGTTCTTCTCCAATGTTTCCTTCCAGATGTTTTCTAGATCTGAGAAAGAAATGAAGAAATAAATTAGTTCAGGAGAATTACTCTGTCTGCCTTCAGTGATCTGCTTCTACCCAGGATAAAATAAAATAGTTTAATTCTTCATTTCCCGGATTTAGATTTTATTATTTACCAGATTCAAGAGTTTAAGAGATGCTAGGTCTCTAGCATCTCTTAAATGCTAGAGACCTAGCATTTTTTTCTCTGATTCTGAGAAAAAAATGCTAGGTCTCATTGTTCTGAGAAAAAAACAAATGATTAATCATTCATGGATGGACGGACAGCTGGCTGGCTGGATGGATGGATGGATGGATGGATGGATGGATGGATGGATGGACGGACGGATGGATGGATGGACGGATGGATGGATGGATGGATGGATGGATGGATGGATGGACGGCTGGATGGATGGATGGATGGATGGATGGACGGCTGGATGGATGGATGGATGGATGGATCGATCAATCGATGGACGTTTATGGATCCATCTATCCATAAACAGTGAACAGGGGAAAAGTGAAGAAATTCTGGAAAAATGGATAATTTTACTTTCCTCACTTGAAAGTTCCATAAAATGTAAAAAGTGAGACTGCTGCTATATAAGGAGCATCACTTGTGAGGTTTGCTCACCTCTGAATCCGGGACCAGTGTTGGGAATCGGGCCTGGTGCCATGCTGTCCGACCCGTTTGGATCAGAACCCTCCGCCTGCCTCACCAGTCTGCCCTGCTGGTGTATAACTGGTTCCTCTGCGCTCAGACTGGGAGGCTGCTGGGTGTGACGCTGAGAGCTCAGAGGCTCCTGAAGGATGAGCCGCTAAAGGTTCCCACCATTTCCTGAAACAATGGCGCTGATTCAGAACCAGGAAGTGTAACCTGACAACAACAACAGCTGATGAGTGTTTGTAATCAGGCAGCAAATTAAGCCGTATTCTCCAGATTCTTTGTTTCCTTCCTGATGAATGAAACAGACGAGTAGGTGGAAGAAAAAACCCCCATCTGAGCTCATTTCATCTTCATGCATAATTGCACTGCGGTATTTTTTTCTTCTTCTTGAGTCAATGCCTGCAAGACACAAAGCTTCAGTTTATGCAGCTCTCTCCATAAATAGCAACATGCCTCCCCCTGTAGGCAACCCTCCACTCCACCCCCCCCTTTAAATTCAAGGCTGGCCTAATCCCTGCGCTGTGCAGCGCCGCAATCTCACCAGCAAACGCTTCCCTCCTTTCATCCTGCACAGCAGCGCTCAGCAAACCCGCCGCTTTAACTCTCTCAGCTCGTCATGACTTCTGACAAATCATGACCTCTATCGCCCCGCAGCCACTTGCCTCCGCTAAACAATCACCTGGTTTGTGCATAAACACGACAGCAAGGACTGAACGCACCCATCTGATAAGTAAATCTAAAGATTTGACGGGGAATTAGATTAGATTTAGTGAGTCAGATTTAACCATGTGAGCTGAAATTAAACTCGCAGGAAGAAGAAATGGAGGAGGAAAAAGTTCAGGATGCCTTTGGAAACATCTGACGGTGAAGAACCAGTCGAGCTGGACTGAGAACCGCTGAGGCCTCAACCTGTCAGAGATTCACAGGAATAACTTGCTTTATTTAGGCATAAGAGAAAAATGGTGGCTCATTTTTTAAAATCACATTTACTCCCTTTTATTCATTCATTTATAAATATCAAAGTTTATATGTTTAATTAGCAAGCTAAATATTTTGTTTATAAACTAAATAGCTTCAAGCTAAATATTTATTTAGCAAGCGAAGTGATTAAAACTCAAACTGTTTCACTATGAAATGTTTCTGTATGAAGGTTTAAATACATTTCAGTCAGTGGGTTTAATATTAGCTGAAATGCTAACAACATTAGCATTCAAACTGATATATAAGCTAAACTTGACACACAGAATGAATAAGTCAATGTTAGCCAACAACATTAACAGCATTTAATGTTGTTAACAACATTTGATCTAACTTTAGCATTTTAGCTAATTCTGATATATAAGTTAGACTGAATATTGACTTGTTATGTTATTCTGGTGTTGAGCAAGTAGGAAATATTTAGTTGGTCCTGACTGACTGGAAACTGGAAACATTTTGTCTGATTTAGTGTCAGCTTGTGTCTTTCTATGTGATGTATGTAATTATGCAGCTTCAGTTGATTAGTCCAGTTATTTCACAGTTTAATGTGTTATTTTTTAATCATAAAGCAAAAATTCAGCTACTTTGATTGTTTTTGAGGAAAAGTTTCGCTAATCAGCTAAAAAAAAAAAAGAGCTGACATGTGAGATAAATATTCAGGCAGATCACATATGAACGAAAACTGTTTTGATGGTAGTTTTTCAGAGTAGAACCAGATTTAATTATTGAGAACATGGATGAGTGTTTGTGTCAGAGCAGCAGAGAAAACTCGGGTTTTCTGTCCAGCTCCCATGAAGCCCAGCGAAGCGCCAGCAGCTGCGATATCGCGTCGCTTTCGTCTTCTCTCAGCAGCTGGAAAATCTTTCCCAGGCAATTAAAACACTCTGCTTAAAACAGTCAAATTAATGGTTACACAAATCCCTGCGTCACTAATGACAGCCTCCCCACAAACGGCTGCACAATGCGGCCAGCGACGCCGCAGACCGATTAAAGGATTTGATAAACAATAAAACTAATGAGGATTAAAGAGGAGGAACGAGCATCAAGATTGAAATGAACGAGCAGAAGAAAATGACATCTGTACGTCTCTGCACAGCTGGAGAACATCTGGAACAGGAATGATATTCCCACATCTAATCAAATCAAAACAACAGAGGTCTCTGATGAAGACCAGAGAAATTAATTTCCAATATTTCCATTGATTGCCTCAGAATTTGGTGGATTTATTGTTGAACTGTCTGACTTGGGTCAAATGTTTTGCTTCAGTGTTTCCACAACAGTTTTCTCTCTTCAGGATGTTGTTTAGTTCATAAAGTGCACCAGTCCTTCCTGGAGGAAAACAGCCCACATAATGATGCTGCCACCACCGTGCTTCAGTAGGGCTGCCGTTGCCCGACTCAGAAATTTACAACATTCGTTTGTCATTATCAACAAACACTTTGTTGGTTGCTGAGTGTGTGTAGAAATCTTTTACTTTGTGTTGACCTTCGATGGGTGGCTTCTTCCTCTCTGAGCGGCTTTTCAGTCCAGTTCAGGATTTATTTCACTTCATTCTGAGGTTGATTCACACATTTCAATAGTGACTCGGAACTGTTTCCTTCCTGAGCGGCACGACGGATGAACAGTCCCATCACGTTTATGCTAAGTTGAAGCTAGCACTAGCTAGCTGTTAGCAGCTAGACGGCTAGCTTCTTGTGTTTATCACGGGTGATGGACTCGATGAGTGGCAGTGAGAATCACTCGGCATCTAACCCAGCACACAGGAAGTGAAGGCGATAAAAGTTGAACATTTTTCAACATTCTTGTGTTGCGTGTGTGTGTGTGTGTGTGTGTGTGTGTGTGTGTCTACTTTTACGAGTGCAAACTTTCCCGTGCATGTCGTCGTTGGCTTGGCTGGAGGAGGGGAAGTGATTGTTGTTTGTCGTTTGCGTTGAGCCTTTTAAGTGTAAATGTAAAGGGCCGGTCGACTTTCTCATGCTGCTAGGTGCTTCCGTGCTAAAAATCGTTTAACTTGGCAGTACAGGGTTACCATAGAGAACATGTGCAGTGGGAAAAGCACAAAGCTGCTGCCAAGAGCCACTAAAACCCCAGAAACTTCAGTGTTTTGCTGCAGAATCCAGCCGCCATCCTCCATATTTACAGTTTTCTGTCTTAAATTTCATTGAAGGGGATATTTAAAAAGTTTTTTAAAAGTCTTAAATTTGTTTTGCTGAAACCTGCAGCTGCTCTGGAAATAGAAATCATGTGGTTAGTAACTGAACAAACAGACTTTTTATGTTGTGGGTCCAAATGATATTTTCAGGAAACGGAGAAAAACAAAAATGAAGTTATACATTTTTTTGTGCTAAGACCTTTAACCCAGTTACACGTCTTTTTTCTATTTAAACAAAGTGAGTAGAAAATAACCTGAAACAGGAAGTTTTCACGCCCTCTAAACACCCAGCAGACGATGTCGCTCGTTAATATTCGATGAGTCCCAGTCGTCGTGTAAGTGGGTGTAAATTATTGACGCGTCGTTTCTCAGCATCACCACATCGTGACTGTGACGGGCGCTAACAGAGCAGCTGAAGGACGAATCCAGCCCTGCTTTTCTGAAGGATGTGGCTAAAATCACAAACACAAATATGATTTAGTTTCCTCAGCAATTACCAGCTCTGTTTCAATAATGTTGGTATGAAAAGGAAGCTGACAGTTTGGAGAATAGAGGAGAGTAAACATCAGCAGCTGCTTCAGTTTCAGAAGAAATGAGGAAGAAACTAAATAATTTGGATTTTTTTGTTCTGCACCAGAATTTGTCTTTGCATCACAGAATATATAAATTATGCATTCATATCATAAATACAACTACAAACTTTTGGAAACTACAGGTCCACCTGTGCAAAGATTGGTGCAGCAGAGCGAAACTGAAGTTTACAGAAGTTTTATTTAAAAGAAATACCCAGGTGATTTCTGTTGTGTTTTTACTCACTAAACTTAAAAAACACATTTTAACACGTCTAAAATTTTAATACCCACATTTATTATTTTTATCCAATTAGAATAAAACAAGAAAAAATTGCTGCATTTGAATTGAAGTGTGTTTTCTATAATCCATTTTAGAAAAGAAAAATTACAACAAATTTCGGCACACTTTATTGAAAAAAATATTTTAAAATAACTGCATAGCATCACTTCTCTTTTAGAGAAAAGTAAAATAAATTAACATCATGTTTGTGAATCTGCTTACCTTCAGTCCTCCTGAATTTCTCCACAGTAGAATAACAACGGATGTTTCTATTATTTTACTTTCTCATTATTTCATTTTAACCTCACAAACCAGGATCAGAGATCAGGAATCTATGAGAAGCAGTTTTATTTTATTTCCTGTTGGGATTAATTTCTGGTAGTTTTTGTTGTTTTTACAGTTTATTGTTACTGTTTTTGTCAGTTTATGGTGTTTGTTTCCGCTGTTGCTGTTGAATGGTGGCGGCTCTTTGGGTGGGTGTGACGGAGTCCTCACTCTGTCTGGTGGAGCCTCGTCCGTCACCTGGAACCAGCCTGAACCGGCAGCCGCCTCCGCCGCGGCCGCAGGCTGACGAGGCCGGCTGAGGTTACGGAGCCCAGCGGCCAGAGACACTTTGGTTGGTTTGGATTTATATTCAGTCGTCTGGTTTTCAGCTACACAAAGAGTTCATCTTCCAGGGTTTCATCAGCAGGTCCAGCAGAAACTCTGTTTCACTTTAAATGCTTCATTAGAACCTTTAAAGGGCCAGCATCATGGAGAATCATCAGGTTTTTCGTCATGTTTGAATGTTTTTCCCGCGTCAGAAACAAACCTGGAGAAATCCTTTAATCTCCATGGCAACCACTCAGCTGTTAAAACGCCTGAGCGCAGCCATTAGCAGTTTACTGAAGCCAGAACTTCTTTACATTAAGCTGAATTTAAGATGAGCTTCATTTAATGTCTGAAGCAGAACAGACGTAACTTCTGGACTTATCATATTTTCATATATTTCCAATGCAATACTGTTGCTTCAGTTGTGAATAACTGCATGTGAAATAACGTTCTTACATCATTGTGTCTATTTACAAGCTCTGCACGTTTTATTTAAATAGGTTGTTGCTGTGATTCATTTCAGTGATTTTTTTCTCCAACCTGATGTTTTGGCGCCCATGGCCACTTGGTGTCCTACATGCAGAAAACCAGGAAATGATTCATTTATGCTGTTTTATTAAGATCTGTTGCTAAACTTCATTTAATGCTTTAAAAAGAAAACCTGGACATGTAGTAATTAGTTATTAAACTACTCCATCGATGATTTTTACCACTTTTATTTGCTAAATCTGGTTATTAATAAACCTGAAGGTCTAAGTCACTGATGAACGGCAGGAGCGAATCAAAAACAAAGATCTGAATGATGAAATGCAGGAATCTGGTTGTAAAACAAGATCAGATCTTTTTGTTTCTGTAGCCAGTGGAATGGAAAGTGCTGCTTGGAGAGCATATGGCTCTGTTTACAGGAACGGCCTTTTGTTTGAGGAGACCAGACGGAGCGAAGCAGCGCGGGAAGCAAAGCCAAGTCCTCTGAGGCAGACCAGCAGCGAATGTGGGTCAGAACCAACAACACAAACAAACTCACCCATTAAGCCAGTTTTTATTATTACAGACTAATTCCTCCATGGATGTCTGGAAAATGGGAAATCCTCCCGTCTGAAGGAAGCTGTGGAGGCAGGGAGAGTCAGCGCAGAACCAGCCTGACCCGAACCGCTCGGCGCCGTCTGACGGGAAACTGAGAACTGAACCCGGGCGCTGAGCAGCGACGGCCAGTGATCATGTTGTTTCTGCTGCTCAGCTGATCCTGACACTTTAAATCCAAACCAGCGTTAGAATCGTTTTGAGTTTTTTACTATAGTTCACTTTTATTTTGTTGTGACCTTTAGTCTTATTCAGTTAGTCTAAATAAGTTTTTATAGTGTGTTTGCTAGTTTTGATCAGTTATTGTTATTTAAATATGGCTTTGGTTTAGTTTTTTCCACACTGGTTGATTTTAAGTGCAAAATTCATGAAGATTAAATTGTTGCAATTACATAAACTTCGATTTACATGACTTGATAAAAATAAATGTAAATTTTGTTGAACAACTCTGAAGTTTCCTCCAAACATTTGCTGTTGTCATTTTGTGCACTAGTGTAGCATAACGTAACATAGCATAGCGTAGCATAGCATAGCATAGTTGTTCCTCATTGATTGCTGTTTTTATTTCAGTAAATGAACATGTTTTCTCAAATCAGTTTTTTTTATTTCATTAGTTTCAGTTTAATTATAATAACTTTGGTTTGAACAGGAGGAAACAGATTCAGGCTAAAACTTTGGACAGCTGGAGAAATTTAATACAAAAATGTTCAAAATGTTTGTTTTTTTATTATTTAGAAAAGACTAGGACATTTCTGAGCTTGAAAAGTCAAACATTTGCAGGATAAAACATTGTAATTTTCTGAGTTTCAAATGTTTATTTTATGTTATTTGTTATTTTTGACTTTTAAAACCAACTTTTTTCTAGAACAAATCAGAGATTAACCTCGAAATCTTTTACTTTTGTCTAGTTAATATGCTTATTTGTCCTGTGTTCAATGGCCCTAATTCACCATGAGCCATTAGAACGTGGATTATATTCTGATTTATTGAATGTGGCTCTATTCACATAAACCACATGTTTTATAATCTAATGCATTCCTGACCTAATAATAATAATAATAGTCAAACTCTGGAGGAGTTTCCTCTGCTTCTGTCTTCAGAGCCGGTTGGTCCTGATGAGGGATTAATAATCTGATGAATTTCTTCCTCTCTGCCTCTTTTAGTCTGTGTGGGATTGAATTAAGCCTTGGCTGTTTTTATGAGTGAAAGATATGAATATTATTTAGGTTTTAATCATTCATGATGAGCCGCTGAGCCCAGAGACACCGGCACCCCTGGAAATTACCGCTTCACCTCAGCGGCATGAATTATCCAGCAGCTTCCCATCAGCTGTGTGTGTGTGTGTGTGTGTAGGTGTGTGTTCAGGTGTTCTCTGTACCATCTACTAATGAGATCACATCCTCACTGGTCAGAGAAGTTTTCACTTTGATAAACTATGTGGGATTATTTTATTTACCCCACGCTGTAAATAATGACAGGCAACCTGGAAAATATTTTTATTGTTAATTAATTCTATTTTATTTTTTATATTTATTGGTATTTTATTATACATTTATTTATTTTTAAATTTGTTTTATGTTTTTATGTGATTTACTTACTTTTAAGTTAATTTAAATCTTTATTTTTTATTATTTATATGTACATATTTTGTTTCTTGGTTCAGGGTCTGGATTCTTGTGATGCTTCTTTATTTTATTTGTTTAATATTTAGGTCATATTTAGATTACTTATACTTCTACACTTGCTTTATAAATTTTTAACAATTATATTTGACAATATTTAACACTTTAAATTGGAGCAGCTTGTCCACAAAATGAGTGATTTCCAGTTGGGGATCAATAAAGGTCAATTCTGATTCTGGTTTGTTTTCTTTACATGTTTATTTTACAGAAAATAATAAAAGTTGCTGTGAGAAATCAGCAGGGGGATGGATGATTTCAGGACGCTGCATGTGGAAAAAGTAATTATTTGGTCTGGATCTGAAAGGTGCGGCCGATTCGTTTCCAGGTAACCTGGATATAAAAACTGTTAAAGGTCCAACCTGTGACGTTGGTCTGAACAGCAAACATAAATGATTCATTCTTTAGTTTTCTGATATCTTAGATCTTCCAAATCTTAAACGCAGCAAATGCAAGTTTCTGCATAAATGCAGAAACTTGTGAATTCCTGCTCCTCAGAGTCGTGCTGATCTCTTCCTGTGTTGACATATTTCACGTGTCTGCTGTCGGTGTTTCTGACCAGAACCGGTCTGAACTGGACCGGTGACACAGGAGCGTACTGGCCGACTCCTCTAACAGTTTAACTCACCAGAAATCCCCGGTTGGGTTCGGTTCTCCTCAGCGTCAGCGTGCCGGGCCTAGTTTGGACTCATTGTGATGAAAACAAAACCCTCGTCTGAAAGTTCAGAGAGTTTGTCAGCAAAAGAGTCATGAGGATCAGAGCAGACAGAGAAGAACTGGCCACTGGTTCTGAGAAGAAACCATGAAGAGAAGTTCCACTTCCTGCTTCCTGTTCCTGGGTTACAATAAGATGAACCACTTAGTCTTCGCACAACAAGCTTTCCAGACCAATTAAGCCGCTTATTTCCCTTCAAAACATCAGCTGGTGCAGAAACCTCAGGTCTTTCTTTCCACACTCTTTGCTATGATGTCTTAAAGGGACAGTATCAGTATGTGCTTTAAAGGCACATAGAGCCGTTTTATAGCACAATAAATGAACTGTGTGGCCTTCACTTGTAAAAATGCTACACACATCAGATATTTAAAAGAAATTTTACTTCCCGATTTAATTGATTAAATTGGGCCCCTGTCTCTTTAATAAACTCCTGCTCTTTCTGAAGCTCCGCCTCCAGGAAGTCATCCCAACCCTTCACCATTATAACCAGCGTTGCTCTCAGCAGCAGCTCAGTAGTTCCACCAGCTGTTTGCTAATTGCTGCTGGCTAGTCTGAAGGAGCTGATAGGGGGAGGAGTTGTGTCTCAAAGGCTGAGGGGCAGGTTGGTCCAACCAGCTGAATGGTTGCCATGGAGATTAAAGGACTTCTCAGAAAAGAATGAAAGAATGAGGGAAAAAACTTTATGACATGATGGGAATATTTTTAAAAAGTGGATTTTGCCCCTTTAAAGTCAGGATTTTGCAAAAAGACCCAAAAAAACAAAAAACACACACAACAGATTTTTAATCCTCTCTTGAACCTTTCTATGTTTTCCAGACTGAATCCATAAAACATCTGACTGTGGCTTCAACATGGAGGCCAGCTTCTGGATTGAGACGAACCGAAGTCAGAGAAGCAGAGAGAAGTTCAGGCTGAGCTCTTCTTCAGCCCTCATGTTATTAGCCGAGCGGCAGAAAGCCAGCGCGGTAATTAGCTTCCCAGGGGCGGCGTGTTTAGCGCCGATAAGCGCCGCTCGGGCTGGAGAGCAGAGGAGCTGCTGGTTATCTGAGCAGAGCAGAGGAAGAGGAGGGAGAGGAGGAAGGAGCTGCTGAACTCTGCAGACCGGTGGGGAGAGGATGGAGGTCTGCATGCTGCAGCCTCCACCCCTCTGCTGCAGCCTCCACCCCGCTGCTGCAGCCTCCACCCCTCTGCTGCAGCCTCCACCCCTCTGCTGCAGCCTCCACCCCTCTGCTGCAGCCTCCACCCCTCTGCTGCAGCCTCCACCNCAGCCTCCACCCTGCTGCAGCCTCCACCCTGCTGCAGCCTCCACCCTGCTGCAGCCTCCACCCTGCTGCAGCCTCCAGGAGGAACCGGGGCCGGCGGGATGTTCCTCCTCTAGCCGCGGTAAGCATTGTGTCTCCACGCCAGCATCATTATTCATGGTGCGTCGCGGCTGCGGAGCGGCTCATGACGCAGAGCTCGTCAGGATGCGCCTGTCGACTGAGCCTGACCGCCGCGTCATGTGAGGAAGAGGAGGGAGAAGCTGCTGGGAAATCAAGCTGAGGTCCGGATGGTTTAGAAGCGGGCTGGGCAGAAAACCCCAGACCGGTTCTGGTTCTGGTTCTGGTTCTGGAGCACAGCAACTGATTATTGTGAGCTGCAGAAAGTGATTTTTTTTTTTTAATTAAAAATATTATGTTACATATTTGTTCAAACTGTCATGATAGTTTAATGTGAAACAGGTCGTTGCGCTTCTCCTCTGTCAGAAACAGCCAATCAGAGCCAGGAGGAGGGTCTTAGCGCTGTCAAGCAGGCTTGTGAATGCGCTGCTCATGCTGCCACTCTTTCCCTCTGCTATGATTCATCTGAAGGCCTTTCTGTCATTTTAACTGATTGTAATTCCCCCTCCTGACCACGAGGTGGAGACACGCTGAGTCCAGGTAACTAAAGCAGTCAAAGTCCCAGCAGGGGGATCAGGACGTCTTCTGATCAGGTCAACTGGAAAAGTGTTCCCCGATTTCCAAACTTTTTCCAAAGTGTCTCTTGTCGTCCCAGTTTCCTGTGTGGCAGCAGAAAAACGTCAAACCCCAGAACGACGTCGCCTTGGAAACCAGGAGAGACGAAACAAACCAAAATGATCAAATTAAACTGAAGGTCCAACAAATCATGACGACATTTAAACCTGGAAAAACCAGACAGAGAAAAAACATTAGAAAAAAAAGGTAAAAGTTTAGATGGTTTCGTAGAACTTTGGATGTGAAAATATGTTTTCAGATTAATTTTTTTGCAAGGTTTTATGCAAATTCAATATTAAATATACCATTTTTTGAAAGTTACACAAAAATAATACATTTCCTTTATTTAAAAACATTTTATGTACAGATTTTATTAATCTGGTACAGATAAACAGAGATCCTATTTTCCAAGTTGTGTCAGTTTGTGTCTCTTGATCGACCGCAAATTTTCTATCCAATTTTAGGTGAAAACATTTGTCCACTTTGAAATAAACGTGTTGCAATATTTAAACCTCTTTTCAACTTACATCAGTCTGCTGTAGAATATAAAAAAATATATACATCTGAAAACTTATAAGAAAGGAAAAACAGAAGTTTGTGTATAAAGTCTCCATAGTTCAGCTGAGACTGAAGTCGGGGCTTTAAAAACAGCTCAGACGCAAGAGGACAGGTGAGCGGCTCTTCATCACCTGGACCGGCTGATTGGAAAGCTTTTCACCCGGGCAGAGAGCAGCGCAGCGGGCCGCACTTCAGGAACACGGAGCGGAGGAAGGCTTCAATCACCGCAGCGGACCAGAACCGCTTTCAGGTCCGAAACACTGATTCTGGGCTTTATTGCTGACAGAGCCGGACGGAGAGCGGCTCCTTATGCAGCCACTCAGGGGCCCGGCTGGCTGCTGGAGCCTTCAGGAAAACATCAAGGATCTTTAAAGAGTTAGCAGCCTGTAAATCAAACCTGAAGAGCGTTAAAAGCAACGATGGGATTCATTTTGGGTTTATTTTTTTGACTTGTTCCTTTTTCAACTTCCATAAGCGGTGGGACTTCAGGGCCTAATCACGTTTTAATCGAAAACTACGTCTACAAAATAAGCAACACTTTCAATTCATAATATTTTTTAATCTGTTTCTCAACCATCAGATTGGAGCAAAGTTTCAGGAAGTCCTGATCATTCACGGATCTTCTTCAGAAATGCGGGCGCTAACATTAGCATTAGCTGCTAAATGTTTAGCATTGAGATGCTATTTTAGGCTAGCATAACTTCACTGATATGCTAGCTCCTTTTAGCACAATTGAACACAACAGTAGTCTTTTCCAGCGTCCAATCAGATCGTTTAGAAGCAGAAATTAAACCCTGATTGGCCGAAAGAAGCAGTTTCATCGTCCATCGCTGTAAATAAATGAATATTGATGAATAATTTATTATTTTCATAAGTACCTACAATAATATATAATTTCTTTGAATTGTAAAACAGTGTGAATGTTTCTAAGTGAGTTTTCAGTATTTAGCTGGATTGTAAACGCTCTCATGTATTTATAAACTATTTTCTATTTCTGTATTTTCTGTTTTTGTGTCCTTATAAATAGGACACAAAACATTTGTAATGTTTTCTATGTATTCTGTGCATCACTTTGGTCCTCTTGATAATTTAAGGTTCTTTATATATAAATCTGGATTGGATGAACACCAATAGCTGCTCAAAAATGTATATTGAAATTCAATTTTGAACCTAATTTGATGTCGCTGAAGTGGCTAGAAGCTAATGGGACTGTGGAGTGATGGGTTTTAAATACTGTAGTGATGAAAAAAGTAATAATTGTTCAAAATAGATACATAAAGTTTGAGTGAATCAACATGCTGACATTGAACAGTCTGTTTCATTCCTTAAGCGCCTAGTGTACCTAATTAGCATCACAGCCAAAAGTACACTTATGGTGCTTAACATGCTTAAATTTATAATCTCTTAACAATCTAACATCTGATTAAAGGTAAAAACATAATAAAAGGTTTTTAATTCAGGCTTTGGGGATTAAAACACACCTGGACTGAAGTGGAGAAAGTTTTTCTTCTAACCTCCAGCAGAAACATCAGGATGAGTCCAGGTTTGTTCCTGCGGTTCTGCCAGGAGTGGAGAGGCTGACCAGCACGTTTCACTGTTTCACTGTTTCAAACCTTTAATTAACCATAAAAACAGAAATAGGATGTTAGGCATAAACTCAGTCTTTTGTCTCCATGTTTTTGCAGAAACATTAAAAAGTAAAAGTAAACCCCAGCAGTCTGAGCTGGCTGCTGTTTTCACATTCATTGTTCTCTGATCTCATCGTCTTCATGCGTATTTTTATTTATTCATTGGTTTTGGGCTGCATGAGGAATCGCCCCGCAGTAAAATATTTATTAACCTTTCTCACCTCAAGCTGCAGCAAAACTCTTGGACTGAGCAAGAACATCGTTAAGAGAAAATAAAAACAATGTTTTCATAAGGAATGAGACGTTCCAGTGATGAAGTTTGGAGCAACAAACTCCTGGAAACCATCGAGACCAACACGTTACACCGTCTGAAAGTCCAGTTCCCGTTCAGAAAGAGAAGATTCACATTTTAAATCAGAGAGGAGGGAGAAATCTGGGTTTGGGTTCTGTCTGCTGTTTGAGACCTAACACACCGGCACCCTGCCCTGGGTTTTAAATGCCACATGTGGTTATGTGACAAAAACTGCAGTTCAGTTTTTAATTTATATTTTAATTTATTCTTATGAAAAAACTTTAAACGCACACAGTTTAGATCCAGGTGTTTTTCAGGTACACTCTACGTTGCTGATGCTGCTAAATTTATTCTGAATGAACTTCCACTGTGAACCTTTCAGTGATGTTATAACTGTTATTATTATAGATCCATATGTTGTTTGTTGTTGTGGTTTCTTGGATGACTTTTTCCTGGTTTGGGAGCAGACTTCCTCGCCTTCCTCTCTTTCTCTTCTCCTTTCTTTTCATCTCTGTGTCCATTACAATTTAAATAAATTCAAATGAATTTCTAGTAAAGTCTCATATTTCTATGAAGTGCAGCATCATGGCGAATGCTGCGATGCTGAAATCTGTCAGCTTTCACCTAGGAAACATTAAAAAGTGCCTCTGCTCCCGTTCTGACCAGCATTATTCCTCTACTAACATCTGTGTCACCAAGCCATCCATTCATCCCAACTGATTCCTCATTTAGGAAAGCAGGAACGCTGTGTACATATAAATATATGATGTCACTTCTTTAAATGATGAGCATAAGAAATGTAAACAATAACAATAATACATTTTGATAGCACCCTGATGTGTGATTTGTCCTTCTACAGAAATCTTTCATAAAACATTTAATAACTTTAAAGCAGATAATTTGGGATTCTTAATATTGTGTCAACCTTGAACGTTTTTCTGTTTTATAACTAAAACTGTGACAGATTGTGTTACATCATCATCAAAAAGCTCTTTTCTCTCTGAAAGGTTTGTTTGAAAGTCAAATTGAATGTATTTCCGCTCCATCCTGTCAGGATTTGCTGGTTTTCTGGATTTCACCTTTAAGTCTGGTTCCTGCTCTCTGAGTCAGCGGCTCGTTGTTCTCCTTCACGCCGCTCCCTGTGAGCAAACATTGCAGCAGCGTTTTCTGCTCTTAATTGGGATGAAATATTGCATTTACAACAAACGTCTGTGTCGGCGCTGTGAGGAGCGGATTTATGTGTTTGGGATTTTCTCTGCTGTTTTATTGGATCTGGATGTGTCTGTAATTAGTTCAGGGTTTTTGCCAACAGCCTGGGGCCTGCAGAGAAGAAGAGCCGCTGTTCCAACATGGCGTCGGCGAGATTCACCGTAACCCACGCCGACGTACAGATGCCAGCGGAGAGTTCGGCCTGCGGCGCCGCAGGTGAGGGGAAACCCTCCAGTCCTGTATGAGATACAGTCACATATCGGTTTTATTCCGTTCTCCTCCAGGCTCATGTTGTTCTTCTTGTTTTTAAGAGGACAGACGAGTGGATGCTCCTCATAGAGGCTTTTTCCAATTCAGATCTGATCCTGACATCCAGAGCAAAACGCCTGTCATGCAGACAGACACAGTGTGGAAGCTGAGGCTCTTTGTCGACATCAGTCAGTCTGCGCTTCAGGTCCAACAGGTGAGCATAACCTCTGAGAAGCTATCAGAAATAAAAACAAAAAAGGATTCAAATTATACTGAATCATCATCCTAACTAGGGTCTGGAGTTTAATAATTTTGATTATTTACATGGATTTTAATGAGTCAAAATGGTTTGGGGGGGAACCTTCGTACTTGTGTGCTTTCGGTACACCCGTAAATCTGACGCACATCACCTGCAAACAACACGAACACGAAACCCTGACAAACTGAGCAGCACTTTGCACCAATCGATGAATAACTTCACATTAAAGCTGTACATGTTTTTGTTGTTGAGCTCATTCGTCTGTTTATTCAATCATTTAGCAGAAAAAGAGATGCTGAACTGAAAATGTTGCATATTTATTTAAATAGTTTGATTAAAATGAAATGAATCTGATTAAAATTTTTTGTATTTTCTGAAAATGTGTACAACATAACATTCCTCAAACGTTTTCCTAGTATTTTCAAATCTAGTTTGAAAGTTTAAAAGCTCAAAAAGAATTGAAGAAGGACATGAAGACTATTATTTATAATATGTGAACCATTTTCTGCTAAAAGATTACCTTTTTCTGTTGGATTTTTATTCAGAATCTGATAAAAATGTCGTGTTTTTCTGTCAACACCATAAGATTGCATGATAAAACATGATATTTAACAACAAGAGTTTGGATCAGTGGAGCCGAAGTACTAATATTAATAGTAGTACTAATACTAATACCAGCATAAAGTGCTGAACAGTAATCAACTAAACTTGATTTAACTCTAATGAAGCATTTTAAATGAAGCTGCTGTAAAAATGTGCAGAAGCAGCTTCACTTATTTATTGATTATTGATTCCAGTGAAATCAGAGAGGAAACAGAAAAATCAAATCTCACAACCAGGAAATGTTACAAACCGTGACGCCAACTCCAATGATCATTGACAAATATAAACACAGATATTCATTTAAACGTTTATCTGAGCCGCAGAGATCATTTATTCGGCTGAGATGCACGCTACCTCTGTAAAAAAAGAACAAACAGTTTGTGCCTGACAGACGCTGTGAAGGTCACATAAGATGAATCTGCCACCCAAATAAGTTTGCCACTTACGGCTTGATGAATTGCGATGTAAACAAATTTATGCAAAGCAGACTGTTGTTTCTTTCTTTCTTTTTTTTTTCTAATGCTCTAAAATTCAATGATTTCTCTGGAGCGAAGTGAAGAGGCCGTCTGTCTGATGCAGATCGACAGACGGGAAACCTGCAGCTCTCATGACCTTTACAAGGTCATTTGCTCTAACTGGAAGCTTTGCTGCAGCGCAGAGAAGCGTTGAGCGGGGATCTTGTGCGGTGAATCCGTTCAGCTGCTTTGTATGCATGCGTGTCCGTCCGTCCGTCCGGCCTGCATGCATAATGCAGAGCACAGCGGATTGTTTGGCGATTCCTCAGCGGCGCCGCGCTGAGGAATCGCAGCGGGTCGAAGCGGCTGGATGACGGGACGCCAGGCAGGGCTGCAGGCGGGCCAGGTGAGGTTTAAACACACCTGGATCCGATTTGTTTACCAAACGGATCAGTCATTCTGATCCGAACATCTCAGGTTCTGCAGACATTTCTAATTCTCCTTCAGCATGTTCAGGGAAATGATTTAGATTTTAATCAAATCCATTTAATTTACGGAGAGTTTCATGAAGAGCCACTGCTGAGTTGGTTGCATTTGTTTGAGGAACTTTTGGAAAACATTTACTCTTATCAGTATTTTTACTGCATTTTTCCCTCATTTGAGTAAAACTTCTGGTTTCTCTACCCACTGAATGAAAAGCAAACATTAAAGCAAAGTTAATCAGACTCACACCTGCAGTTTTTGCTCAAGTTTCATGTTTTTTTTTATTAAAAGAAACTGATGTGGAAAACAGTTTCTTCTGCATGTTTGTCATTTTGTAAGGATATTAATTAAATGACTAACTTTGGTCTTTAAAGTACCAACATTTCCATTCAGCTTTTTGCTCCAGCTGATGATTAGATACTAAATGATTGATAATTTGATCAGTTACTCAGTACTCGAGTAGACTTTCTACCAAATGCTTTTTTACCTGTGTGGCAATACTACCTATATGAATCTGTCAACAACGCCATCTTGGGAGTTGCGCCCAAGAAACTAGTTCAGTGAGGCACGTAAGGTTTGTGACCAATGAGAAGACTTCATTCCACTACAAAGTATTTCATTTTATTTCTTTCCATGTTTTAAAAACAATTAAAATTCAAAGAACCAGAATGGGAAGGGAAGTGTACAGTACTGGGGCCTTCCAGCAGGGGGGAGGGCAGTCCAAATGTGGGGAACTGGTTCCTAAAACAAATTAATCAAAATAAATCACCC